>JAXGGA010022720.1:0-14541 GCA_038373865.1 Uloborus plumipes
TGGAAATTTTCCGCAAATAAAAGTCTAACAGTGGAATTTTAGGATCTTTTTGGTCTTTGTTCAAGAGGTCATGATAACCTTCTGATTCCGTGCTTCTTTTTAATTAGTTGCCCTCTGAAGTTGACAGTCGGGGCACGGGTTCCGAATTTCCCCCATAAATCTAGCACTGGAAAGCACCTATCCTTTCGTTACGCCACTCGTGAAAAGATTAAAAATTGCCATCCACCTCTAGCTATGCGGGACGGTTTGCTGTAACCTCTCGTACGTTTTCTTTTTTGGGGCGAGAAGTTCAGAAATTATTTTGATAAGGTGTGTTTGTTTATTTTTGGAGAAAATAGGGCCTCATGGATCCCCTTATATAAACACCCTTGGAGTCAAACTCATGGGGTGAAAAATGCTCTTGGGTTTCCCTTTACGTTTCTTACTGGCACCGTAAACATCGGTAGTGTTTTCTGGGAGAACATTTCATTGTTGATGAATTTTAATAAGCCCGCCTCCAAATAAATAAGTAAATACCTTAATTGCTTCTTAAATGGGAGATCCCAGTACAATAAGGCCCTGCGAGGTGCCCTTATAGCCATAATATTAAGTGACGATAATCATTTAGAATTTGGACGTTGATGCAGGCCGGTAATGTTTTTTTTTTTTTTTTTTTGACAATAGAGTAGGTACGACCCTAGATTTAAGATGTTCAAATCGACAGATGTTTAAAATTTTCTAATAATTTATCTGATAGTAGTGGTTTTGGGAATGTATCTGATAACTTCAATAGAATAATAGAGGCGTCAAAAGTTTCGGAAAGTTCTCCTACACCATAAATTGAACTAAACGTAGCACCATACTTTCAAACAGATGAAACATCAGTTAAATATTGCCAAATAGCTTTTTAGTTTGATATAGTTTTTTTTCTCATTTACCTAAAGGCAAAAATGATTTGTCGGCGCGGGGCCCCTTGCTCCTATACCATAAATTGAACTAAACGTAGCACCACACTTTCAAACAGATTAAACATCAGTTAAATATTGCCAAATAGCTTTTTAGTTTGATACAGTTTTTCTTAACATTTACCTAAAGGCGAAAATAATTTGTCGGCGCGGGGCCCCTTGCTCTTACACCATAAATTGAACTAAACGTAGCATTATACTTTCAAACAGATTAAACATCAGTTAAATATTGCCAAATAGCTTTTTAGTTTGATACAGTTTTTCTTAACATTTACCTAAAGGCGAAAATAATTTGTCGGCACGGGGCCTCTTGCTAGCGCGGGGCCCGATTGGGCAAAATCGGTCCAATCGGCCTAAGACCGGCCCTGAGTGCACCCCCTCCCTCTTATTAACATATAAGAAATATTTTCCCCGTGTAACTCATAGTGATATTTTTCTGGATCGTTCTCCGTCAAACCTCTTGCCCCATCCCCCAGCGCCGCGGGGAATGTGGGTAGATCTATGAACGTCACTGGATGTGATGCCAGTTTTCTGAGACTCAGTCTTAAAAATAAAGCTCAACATTTTGCTTTTTACTTGTGTAAATCGTGCTGGTCCAGAAGAGACTGATGTCAAATTCTCCATCTCCAACATTTCCAATTTCTCGTAAACTGGATACTTATCCAAAATATTTTTGTCTAGTTGGGTGCGGAAATATTCAGAAAGTAATTATTTAAAGCCTCAACTACGTTTTTAAACAAATGAGTGGCAAAATCTTGCTCAATATTAAAAAGTATTTTATCCTGGGGAAAAGAAAATTAACATTACGACAAACTAAAAACTACGAAAAGTATATTTATAGAATACGAAAATAAAAATGGTATGTCTTTCTGAAAAGTGTAGCAAACGCATAATATAAGGTGTGTTTCAAATGCGAACCTCATGCGAACTTAATATGGGGGGGGGGCACTTTTTACATTTCGGGGCCTTTCCTAAAGCCTTTTTCTCTACATCCGCCCCTGACTATAGAATGAAATTGCGCCTTTAAGATTTCTGGTTCGATTTTTTTTCTGTAATGAATAAAAACTCCTCCTCTCACCTAATGTCTCCAGAGTTAGCCAAAAATTTCGTTTTAAAAACTTTAATTTTGAAAGATTTTCTGTGCAAAAGTATCCACCCCTTAAATAGTCTAACTCTGTATAATGTCTAAACGCAGTGAAATCAAACTCTCTGATTTTTTAATGACTAAAGAAAATATATTTGAAAAAGAGATATTTCAATTTTGAATGTTTAAAAACATTTTATGTGGGAATTTAACTGAACTATTTGCGCTATTGCAGGTAAAAATACTTCAGTATTTATGGCTTCTAATTATGAAAATATTGAATCGTTCAGCTTATGCATAAATATTAAAGTTATTTAACTCTCATAGTTACAAATAGGAGAAAATTAGAAATTTGTAATAGCTGATTATTAATTACTGATTAACAATATCAATAAAAAACATAATTTTTTATGAAGTTTATTTATTGAAAAATAATTAATGTTATAGCCCCTTTGAGAGATGAACCTGGGCCCCCTAAGAAATAAAATATAAACTACACCACTACGCAAAAAAATACCCTATAGCTTCGCACTGTGTCTTCTTCGAAAAGGATTACAGCCGGTACCAGTTTTGTCCACATCTGCCTGAAGGAAGAGGAGGGGTTTGTTCGTCCCCCAGCGACTGCTATTTAGTAGAGGGGCTATGGTCCAAAATATAGCCTGAAACTGCATTTTGTGATAAAAGCATGAAAGTTGGTATGCATGTAGACAATGTATTTATAAACATTTTTAGAAGGGGAGCCATTCCGAAATCCCCATTCAAACCCCTCCGGTGGCCATTTTTGGTCAAAAATTCCGAAATTGCTTTTCTTATTTCTTTTTCAAAAAGCACCTTTTTTATCATCTTATTAGAGTTTAATTATGTTAAACAAAGTTTAGAAAGCCGTCAAAATAGCTTAAAACCAATTAATTTTAATAGTACTCTTTAAAAATTCGTTTTTTTTTTCTGAAAAACTGAAATTGATCAAAATCTTCCAAATTGTTTTCAGGGGCCGGTTTAAGGGTGTCCAACTATGTATTTGAAAGCACTATATTAAAGAAAAACAATTGAGTTTCATTAAAATCCCAGCAATCCGAACCCCAAAAATCCGAAACTTTGGAAAACCCGAGCATATTTTTTAAAACTTACTCATAAAAATGTATTGCAAAACTGAAAATAAAAACAGAAATTAAAAATCATAAGCAAAGCTAGTACTTTTTCAAAACTTAAAAATAACCGTTTGAATTGTTACTTAAGAAGGAATATTTATCTTTGATTAATTAAAATAAAACCAGTTTTCTTTATGGACGAAAAAAGTAATAAAAAAAACTTCAAACATTTTGAAAAAAAATACGCAATGTCATGGAAATTTCACTCACATTCAGCAGGATTATAAGTTACGCTTGCACCTATAAAATAGGGGGGAGGGGGAGGCACGATCATATTTTTATACATCTGCGAAATTCTAAAGAAAAAGCTTTAAAACAAATTTCAAGTTTTTTTTCTCATTAAACGATTGAAGGAGTTTGTTCTCTAATTCTAAAAGATGAGAGAAGAAAAAAATAATTGCTGTAATAAAAAGTTTAGTGCTGTGTTAATTAAGCAACATCGCTACTACTTATAATATTGTGCTGTTATTGAAAAGTAACCCTTTATAACAAAAGAAACAACTGAATTTCAATATAAATCTGAGCAGGTAATTATATACAATGATTATGTGTAATGGCTATATATACAAGCTGATTTTACGTAATTGAACTGGCTAGTAATTTACATAGATATACAACATTTTCCATTGCAGAATTTACACATTGGTACACACAGTCCATTTTTGAAGCACCAACAAGTTTTTGAGAGCAGTTTGTTTTACACTTTCATGACGTAAATTCGCTTAAGACATTTCACCTCTTTCAAGAATTCATTTGTTAATTTAGTTTCTATGAAAAGCATTTCTGACTTATTTAATCCATCAAAATTAGATTGTGGCGGTTCCTTCACTGAAAGATATGCTGGATTTACAAATAATGATATACCTGATGTGGTAACAGAGCGACCTTTTTAGAAGATGGTATTTCGGGAAATACAAGAGGAATTTTTGAGCCTTGCTGCTGAAATGGCGCATGCTGAAACATTGAAGTGCTTGTTATATGGAAAGAGTCCTTATTTGCTGTACTACTAGAGTTATAATAAAAATTATCGTGCGCGGCCGGTGTAAAAACAAAGATCCTGAAATGTGAGGGAAATGTAGTTTTATATTTATCAATTTGTTTAACTGATGCTTTGTAGAGTCCAGTAGAAATCTTTAGAAGCCTTGGGTAAGAAATGAAAAGTTCCAAAATATGCATTATGTCAACAAGACTTTTTCTTCTAGTCTGTTCGTATACTTTCATGGCTAAATAAACAGGTATTGGTTGTTCCTTGTTTACTTGATGCTTGATAGTTTGCTTTGTTAATTTGTTTGAAGTATATATATATATGCATATTAAATACAACTGACAAATTGCAAGTAATGGTTGAGCAGGAAGACCATCAATATTGCAAGTACCATATAACAAGTTATTTAAAAGGACGGAAGAAGAGGATCAACAGCTTCTTGCTGACTCTTCAAATCCGCCTGCGACGCTGACAGTTGACTTTAAAATGCATGTCCTAGTGGAATTCACTATCATGTCACTTGCGACAGCATCTTCGAAACTGCTAGTACTGGAGACACATATTGATTCACTTACCTTTACAAACTAAAACATATTCAAAGCCTGATTTCTCTGCATGCATATGTCCATGTTCGAAGTGTGATAATATCTTTGCTCTAAGCCCGGTATTGTCAACATCATTATCAGATTTATTTTCGATTGATAAATTGTGTTGTAGCATAAGTCTTCTATTCCTTCAGAATAATATTTTAGTCGAACGAATATTCTGAAAATTGGATACTTATCACCTTTGTTAACTCTAAGATTTTGCAAGTAAGAAATTACTCGGTGTAGGGCAATTAATTCAATTCGTTAATAAATATTTTCCTCAGAACAATCATTTGCCGTCCTTCATGAGTGATAAAGTTTTACGAATGCAAGTACGGTGGTACTTGCATTCTTGAGCTATTATATCAGTTTGCGCCAACTCAGCAGTGAGCGTACTGTCTGCTTTTACTAACACGCAATTTCGTATTTTCTGTCAACTGATTTCGTCAGAACTAGATGTAACTGCTGTCTATTTTCACCAGGCTTATCAGAAAAGAAACACAAATCTGGAAAGGATGAAGTACATTTCTTTCTCTTCTGCTGAACTGAAGCCTCTTCAAAATGTTTACTTTCGTGGCACTCTTTAAAGTTTTCCTTTCTTTTTCTTCCTTCAGCTCTTCTGAATTTTGCACTGTTATACCTCAAGATACAAGAGTTATGCCACTTATCCCTCTTTTTATTAAATTTTTCCGATACAAATAATTCTTAAAATATAAATCTACCTACATTTACGAAGTCTGATAATTACCTAATTTTTGCCTGTTTTGACAGAATTTCGAACATTGTTTCATAACCTCAGTACAAGACTATTATATTTAAAGTTGCTGCAGGGCACAATAGATTTTTTTGGAGTTAAGTTCGAACAGAAAATAAATTTAATCCAGTAAATATCTGTTAAGCACCGGTAAAAGCAACATTTCCTGTGGTTGTTTTTACCAAACATAACCCCTGGTTGCCATTTAAACTTTTGAACCATTAAAGTTTTAACCATGCCATTTAAATTTTTAACCATTGAAGTTTACCATTTAAACTTAAACACTTAAGCAAAATTAAAATAAATGCATTTAAAACAATACTTTTGAACATGTAAAACCATAAGACTATGAGAAACCGTAACTTATAAAAATATGAGCATCTTTCCTAATCTCGATCCATATAAATAGCATTTACGGGAACATATGAACAATGACACATGTTACCAATGATAAACACACTGGAAAATATTCGTCACCTAATGAACTACCATATTTGAAGAAAAAAAATCAGCAACGGCAACAATAATAAAAATTAGAGGAAAAATAAATTTAAAACTACAACTTTAAAATTTCTGAAATTGAAACTTTAAATTTTATTTTGGTAGAATCATGCTATCTTGACATTAACTTTTCCCTCAAGTTCTCATGCTTTTGTACCCTTGGGAAACATTTTCGATGATGTGTGCTTAGTCATAAAAATGAGAGGTATCATGACCGGATAATTAGACGGTTCGGTCAATTAGGATCCGGATAACCGGCATCCTACTTTTTTTTAACATTAATTTAATGTATATTTACATTCTTTAACAATTAATGCATTTATGAGGGGAGGGAATTCACTTCCATGAATTTATTCTTTAAAAATATCGATTTGCTAAAAAAAAAAGCATTTTTGGGTTGTGCTTTTTAAAATTAGTCTCTAAGTGGAGCTTTAAACGATAAAAAATACAATAAACGCCTATGTAATGACATAGTCAATGATTTAAGAAGAAAATAATAATAATAATTACAAAAATGCGCTATTTCTAGCTTTGGACCAAAAATGGCCGCTAAGAGGGGTTTGGGGGGGACTTCCGATTGACTCCCCTTCTAAAAATGTTTTTTTATACATTGTCTACAAACCTACCAAGTTTCATGCTTTTATCACAAAATGCAGTTTCTTTTCCCGTAGCCCCCCTACTATATTATTCTCTTACTATCCCCTAATGAGTAAAGCTGTCAAAGAGCGCTTCAGTGAGGGGCTAATATTTTTTCCCCTTGTAAAGGGAGTGAAATTCTGCGCCATCTATTTTGTAAAAATGTAACTACACTGGAAGAATTTTCCTAGACATACGCCCTTAAAATAATTTCCAACATTGCGGTATATCATAGCAAATAGTATGGACATGAAAACGAACTATTGATTGGATGTTTGGCGAGAAAATATAGTAACATACTTTGATTGAAAACAGCAATAAGTATAAAGAACAAAATAGTATTCGTATTGAGAATAATGCATGACATCTAAGCCTCTACAAATCTAAAGGAGTTCCGAAATATGAAACTGAATCTCATTTGTTTTTAAAAAAAGATTAATCCATTAATCAAATACCTTTTTTATAGTTTATACTTGAGATAGTTATTGGGAAAACTTCCATTATTGAGGGCTCTTGGTGCGATTTAAAATATCGCCAAATTTACGGTAGCAAGCAATTCCAACTATCTGCCAGAGAGTTGAGTTGATACACTAAATACTCGATTGGATTGATGAAAGCCTTCGAAAATGGAGTTTTAAATTGAAATTACAAAGACAGAATCAGGTCTAAAATTGAAATAAAAAAAATAACTAACCATCGGATTTTGTTGAAACTGGTTTCTAAACCTTCCCAGTACCAAAAGGAACAAACGGCGAAAGTTTCAGGCAAATCTCCCGGGTAGTTTCTGAGATCTTAGGGAACACACATACACACACATTTACCAACATTCATTTTTATATATATAGATTCATCTAAATAGCTTTAAAATCTCGTTTTTCATGCAGAAGAGTGTGGGGCAAAGTGAAAAAATTGAGATAAATTAACTGTTTCAAAATGTAGAAATTGGAAATTTGTTCCGAACATTATTGTACTTAAAGATGAAAAAACGTATTTGTTAATACAACTTGAGTTGAAACATTATTTTTCATTTTTGGCAGTTATTTTGTACCTTTAAACTAAAATGGAAAATGTTCACCAAAAAAAACAAAGGCAATGTGTTTAATGAAACATTTTCTATCTGATTGTTAAAAATATTTTTCATCAAATGAATGTATAAATAAACGAATAAGTGAATTAATAAAGCAATAAACGAATAAATGTATTTATGTGTATAATAATAGATGTATGTTTATTTGTATATATGTATGTTTATTCCTTACACAAATCCAGTTTTTGTCGTGTTTTCATCAAATTTGGCTCAGAGGTTCCTTGATGCACTAGAATTCACATAAGCGGGGGGTTTGAAATTTTTTAAAAAATTCAAAAGCTCAAACTTCAAATTTTTTGTCTTAAAATTACCATTTTCTTTCCATTTTGAACATATAAAGTAATGGAGATTAGGCTTTAAAAGCATAAAAATTGATAAAATTTAACACATTTAAATAGGAGTATTTTCCAACAAAGATTACGATTACAATGAATAATCAATTTAAGGCTCACCTATTTCATTTAAGCATGAAATAAGTCAAACATAATGCAATACCGGGTAACGCCGGGTAATAAGCTAGTTAGTTAAGAAATTAATGTATGCGCAAAATATAAATGAATGAATAAGAAAATAAGCGTATGAATATCTAGAGTGGAATTAATAAGGAAAGGAATTTAAATTAATTAATACATGAAGAAATACGTTGTGAATGTTGCTCTAAATATTTTAAATCAAAGTACGCCTTACATAAACTGAGCAAGTTTTCTGCACTGGACATTAGTAGACTTCAATTAGTACTTAAATGGTAAATACAAGAATTTTTATTAATTTTTTCATAACAAAAAATATTTTGATAAACCACAAAATATTAGAACCTGCGCATCAAATTTAGGAAATGACTAGTATATTTTTTTCGTTGATCCTTAGAACTATCTATTTTTTGACAGGAATGAACTTCAAGTTTGGGAACTTCATTAAAATATTTGCTTGATGGGTGGCACTGCAAACTGTAAAAATATTTTACCATTTCAGTTTGCCACACATTCCTCAACCTACGAGAACAAAAAATGCGTCAATCTTATTGGCAGTAGCGCTTTTTACAAAATTAGTTATTTGAGTTTCCCACGTCCTGCAAATTGTTTTGTAATTGTAAATGCGATATTTAAAAGGGGAACTAGCTGCCAGGACAGCTAGATTAGCTTCCTGCGGCATGTTGATGCATAACGTCCCCCCTCTCTAACTTTTACCTCATTCTGAAGTTATATTATTTGATAGAATTTAATGTTCATTCGATTTCAAGACATACCACGCACGTGGCCCGGCGTTGCACGGGCACTTCGTGCCCTGAAAGTAGTGAGAAAATTTTTTAAAGAAACTACTCCCCGCCAAGGCAGCTCGCTTACAGGCACTTCACGCCTTTACTTTTTTCTTATATAAAAAAAAATCATTCGAATTATTGAGATGCTTCACGCCTTCAAGATGGTGAGGAAAGTTTCAGTAAGTTCAGCTCGCTCAAAGGAAAAAAGCAGACATAGATACTCAGTTTTTAATATAAGTAGATGGCTCTTCAACAAATAAATGTTTCAAAATATTACCAGTAGCTAGCGATAAAAATTCTACGTTAGTGGCCCGCTTATGAGTTTCGTGTTTGATTTAGTTAAGCCTTCATTCAAAATTCTCATTATCATTGTTATCACTGTTTCATAGCAACGACGGTTTGCAAGAATGGATTTCATATTTAATCATTTATTAGGCTTAATCGCTTTAAACTTGACTACTTATTAATTGATATCTTCGCTAATTAAAATCGTATAATTATATCAATTGAAACTAATGAAGCCTGAAAAATTACCTATCTATCGGTACCTGGTTCGACTTTCAGGTCATTGGCGTTCAGGAGAAAGAAGCGTGACATAGAAAGAAAGATAGTTAGAAAGATACTCAGTTTTTAATATAAGTAGATGATTATTCAAAATACTCATTTCAATACTTAACCCAGTGGTCTCCAAACGTATTATACCTGCGCCCCCATCTTTTCGCAAGGAAATTCTTAATGCCCTGCCCTCCTCATTTTTTTTTTTTTTAATTCAATTTTATAAATTCTATGCTCAAGTGCATTTGATGGGTGACAATACTATATTTCAGAGTTTTCCAAAGTGTGGTCCACGGGGTGTGCTGCTAAAACATAAAAAACAGTTGAAATTGAAGGACAAAGTAGCAATATTTTAATCGTAAACGAAAGCGCATTTATAGGAAATAAAGGACTTTCAGTATACACAACAATAAATAAATAAATTTAAAGAAACAAAAAACATTAAAACACTTTTAAAAAGAGAATTAATATTAAATCAAGGATTTTTTTGGTCGTGGGGAGGATGGGGGCGGGTCCGAGGTGGTCTGGACCAGTGGTCGGAAGTAGCACGCTACAAGTAGCGAAACTACTGTAGTAGCTACATTTTTCAGTAGTTTGTAGTGTCGCGCACTACTTTTTAAAAAAAGTAGAGTAGTGCGTAGCGCGCTACAAAAAATAGTAGTTTGTAGCGATTTCTGGAAACTACTTTTAAATTAAAAAAATAAATGAAAAGAGAACGAAGGAAAAAAACAAGGTTTAATTTACTCTGACTGGTGCAAATCTTGTACGAGTACAGCAACGGACCCAATGAAAAATAAGAACCATAAAAATATGAGCTGATCCTAAAAAACATGATTTTGACGAAATACATTCTGTTTGATGTCATTGGTTTATTTGACATTATAATTTTTATATTCCTTCAAATAATTTTCATGTTTCAAAATATTCCCTGGCAAAAAATAAGAAAAAAACACGAAGGTTGAATTCTTTCAACTTTTGAATCCTTTTTTGCGGCGAATATTCGTAAAAATTGTAAGAAAAATCTAAAAAGGACAAATTTCAGCAAAAAAAAAAAAAAAAAAGCGGGAACAAAAAGGAAAAGTAAAAAATGAATTCAAAGACAATTCCTAGTTCAATTCCGTATTCAAATGAGTTAATTCATTTATGGGTCATTCCATTTTAAATCAACAAATTTTCAAAAAAGTTGTTGCATCACCATTTTTGATTTTGATGAAAATTTGCACGTGTATTCCTTTTACTTCCCAGAGCTCAAAATAGTGTTCATTTTATTTTTAAAAATTTTACCCTTTGATATATAGGCCCTTTTTGTTGTTGGCAACAGCGAAAATCAGGCGTTTTGATGCTTTGCCTTATGAACAATAACTTTTTTTCTATCAAAGATTTTGAGCTGAACTATAGCTCATTGGAAAGCTAGGAAAAAGATCTTTTTACATATGCTATTAATAAATTTTAGATTAAAAAAAAATATTTATTTTTTCCAAGGTCAAAGTTCATGACGAAAATGACATTTTTTACTACTTTCGAACATTAAAAAACCCATGAAGGGTTCAAAGTAACAAGCCGATTTTTTCATCATATATTCATAGTCATGATTACTTACTGTATAAAAAAAATTGGCTTGTTATTCCACCCCCTTTATGAGATATGCCCCCCCAAAGTTGTAAATTTTTTAAAAAATCCAATTTTCAACGCTAAAAAAATGCATGTGGGGGGCAAGATAAAAAAATTTTTATATGTGGTATTTTAAGTACTTTTTACCAGCTTTCTAATAAAACAAAAGTTGCTTTGTTATTCAAAAGCGTTTGGCAGATATAAGGGACTGAACTTTCAAAAAATTGCACAAAAACAACACGATTATTTTTATTTTTTCAAATCTTTTTTTTTTATTTCAATGTAATTATATACCTTATTCTTTGCCTTAAATGCTAAAAAAAGACTAAGAAGAGCAATGAAGAAACATATTTAAAGTTTAATAAGATAATTTAATATTTTTAACACCTGGGAATATAGAATACCACTAAACTTGTCTGATTTTTAAACATCTGATTGCTACCTACAACAGGACTGAGCATTTCTCAACTTGTCCAGGTTTGTTCATACCATGTGGTCATCCTTGTTCTGACTTGCTCTCACATGTGTATCTTAGTTGTCTATCAAATTCTGAAAGAAGTAGGTTGTTGAGCTAGTGTTTCTGCTGTAAAATCTTGTGAAGCTGATGTGATTTCTTTTCATTTCAAGTTCATTCATATTCATAGAATGTTTTGTTAAAAAGGTAAAAGAAGAAATTCTTTAGAATCCTTAAATATAAATTTAAATTTGTCTTTCTGCATGTAAACTGTGAATAAGTTATGGATAACCCTAAATGCTCCATAGAAGTTTTTGAGAATGATGATTGTAATATTTTAAGTTACAGTAGGCAGTCTACTGTAAATAGTATTTCTGAGTAAAGTGATGAGTATAAAACTTTACTGCACCTGAGAACTAGGTGTAAAACTATTGAAACTGTTTGTACCTACCAGCAAGAAATTCCATAAAGGTGGCAAAACTTGGCAAGATTTTTTTTTACATGGTAGGTACAAACAGTTTCAATAGTTTTACACCCAGTACTCAGGTGCAGTAAAGTTTTATCATCATCACTGTACTCAGAAATACTATTTACAGTAGACTGCCTACTGTAACTTAAAATATTACAATCATCATTCTCAAAAACTCCTATGGAGCATTTAGGGTTATATCCATAACTTATTCACAGTTTACATGAAGAAAGACAAATTTAAATTTATATTTAAGGATTCTAAAGAATTTCTTCTTTTACCTTTAACAAAACATTCTGTGAATATGAATGAACTTGAAGTGAAAAGAAATCACATCAGCTTCACAAGATTTTACAGCAGAAATACTAGCTCAACAACCTACTTCTTTCAGAATTTGAAAGACAACTAAGATACACATGTGAGAGCAAGTCAGAACAAGGATGACCACATGGTATGAACAAACCTGGACAAGTTGAGAAATGCTCAGTCCTGTTGTAGGTAGCAATCAGATGTTTAAAAATCAGACAAGTTTAGTGGTATTCTATATTCCCAGGTGTTAAAAATATTAAATTATCTTATTAAACTTTAAATATATTTCTTCATTGCTCTTCTTAGTCTTTTTTTAGAATTTAAGGCAAAGAATAAGGTATATAATTACATTTAAAAAAAAAAAGATTAAAAAAAATGAAAATAATCGTGTTTTTGTGCACTTTTTTGAAAGTTCAGTCCCTTATATCTGCCAAACGCCTTTGAATAACAAAGCAACTTTTGTTTTATTAGAAAGCTGGTAAAAAGTACTTAAAATACCACATGTAAAAAATTTTTTATCTTGCCCCCCACATGCATTTTTTTAGCGTTGAAAATTGGATTTTTTAAAAAATTTACAACTTTGGGGGGGGCATATCTCATAAAGGGGGTGGAATAACAAGCCAATTTTTTTTATACAGTAAGTAACCATGACTATGAATATATGATGAAAAAATCGGCTTGTTACTTTGAACCCTTCATGGGTTTTTTAATGTTCGAAAGTAGTAAAAAATGTCATTTTCGTCGTGAACTTTGACCTTGAAAAAATAAGTATTTTTTTTAAATCTGAAATTTATTGATAGCATATATAGAAAGATCTTTTTCTTAGCTTTCCAATGAGCTATAGTTGAGCTCAAAATCTTTGATAGAAAAAAAGTTATAGTTCATAAGGCAAAGCATCAAAACGCCCGATTTTCGCTGTTGCCAACAACAAAAAGGGCCTATATATCAAAGGGTAAATTTTTTAAAAATAAAATGAACACTATTTTGAGCTCTGGGAAGTAAAAGGAATACACATGCAAATTTTCATCGAAATCAAAAATGGTGATGCGCACCCCATTTGTTGATTTAAAATGGAATGACACTTATGTAAGCCACTTTTCGAATTTTTCCCGTCAATTATCAAACTGTGTATGCTTTTTATTTATTTTTTAAAAAGTAGCGACTACAATTCAAAAGTAGCTTGTAGTCGCTACATTAAAAAAAAAAGCAGTTGTAGTTAACTGCATTTATAACAAAGTAGTTGTAGTTGTAGTTCGCTGCAAAAGAAATGTAGTTTTTCCAACAACTGGTCTGGACTTTGGGAACCACAGTGTATATTTAAGGAAATATTCCCAAAATTCATATATTTCCCGGAATTTATGGGAAGTTATAATTTATGATATAAATAGTTAAAAAATACTTATATTACTTACAAATAATTGTTAAACAATAGTCTAATATCATCATGATTTGACTAAAAAAAATTCAAAAACTTCTTTAGTTCCAAAGTTAGAAATGCTGTATTACACAAATTAAGCTGAAAATTTATGTTTGTAAAACCATTCCACAAATATAACAAAATAGCTGACTATCAGTGATGCTGAAACACAAACCAAAACTGAGAAAAATAATGTAAGTGGATGTGAAAATTATACAAAGTAGAAGTTATTTGCAGAAGTAAATGACAGAGTTGGAGAGACATTTCCCTCTCCCAGTCATGAAAATTATCTCTGCCGTAAGATTAGAGGTTAATGAAAATTTCAAAGAAAGAGACTCATCAATTTTTTATTAATATAGGAAAGAGTGAAAAGTTCCATGTAAAGTGCAGATTTGTTTATGAAAGGAAATGTAACTGTAGATTTTATTAATGATACCATAGGTATAGAAAATACTCTGATACCTCCTTATGTAATGATTTCTAGATTTAAAAAAAAGTAAATTTTGTTACAATAAACATAGTTTAAAGTACCCAAACTTTGAATTCGCGTTAAAATGTGAAAAAAGCACTGCATTTTGATAAATTTCCAATTTTTGGGAAGGAAAGATCTCCGAGGAAACATTCCCAGGAAATATTCCCATTTTTTAAATTCCTTCCCACTGGGAATATTTCCGGCTCACATCACTATGTACACCTTTTCAGATTTACGGAAGCTCTTTAATGCTTGAGCATTTTGATGTCC
>JAXGGA010022721.1:0-14540 GCA_038373865.1 Uloborus plumipes
TAGAAAGAAATATTTCAAAATTAAACATCTTTTGCTGTTTTACTGCCAAATACTACTTTAGACATTAAAGAAAAAAAAAACGGAAAAAGAAATTCCTTTTCCATCGATCTTTTGAGTGTGTGCTTGCATATGTACTGAAACATGTAAATAAAAATTTTACCTGATAACACTGTCACTTCAAGATTTGGTCATTATTCACTTATTATCGTCAGGGAATTAACAGTAAACAACAGTTTTGTTGGAAAACAACAAGCAGGTGAAAAAAAATTATAAAATAAGAAAAACTAAAAATAAAAATTGTGAACATCTTTTTTAAGATCAATGATATATTTTTTTTTGTCTCATGCAAAACGATGAATAAATCAATAGACTAATATTTAAAGTGTGAACTAAAAACATTTTAACAAATGCAAAATGAAACATAAGTGGAAGAGCTTAGCATTCAAATGAAAGAAATAGACATAAAGCTTCGTTTTTTTTTTAAAATTGAAGTTCCAAAAAGTATATTTAAAGAGTAGGAAATCGGAAAATTTGATTTTTCCACATATTTCCCAATCATTTGTGCATAATGAACATTTGTACTGTCGCTCCTTTCTGTTCTGTTACTCAGTTAAAGTATCTATAAATCAGAGGTAAATTATCATTGCTGAAACAAATGTTTATTTGAATTTTAATTCATTTGATTTATAATGAAAAATTTTTACTACCCCAGAATTTTAAATAAATTTTGAGTAACAACCACAACAATAAACAATATATTTAATGTAGAAATGAATAATAAATGGAAGATTGGGCCTAAAAAAACTTGTTTATCCCTCCGGTGGTCTGGCAGTTCCAGAATTACATGTTAAATGGACGTAATAAGATGTCCAGAACCGTCAGTGAGTTAAGTAATTAATTCCACCATTTATGTTATATTTTATTTAAGTTTCAGTCAGATTTTTATTAAAGTTGTATACACTCACATACATGTATGCATATGAAGGGCCAGGGGGAAAAAAGATGAAAGTGACTAAAAAGCGATTTCGAGAAAAACGAAGAACAAAGTTAGATTTCTCGTAACCCATTGTGTAGTTGAAAGAGTTTTCATGCACATTTCGGTCGATTCTCATCTTTTTTTCCCCTTTGTTTTTCTACCAGATGATATTAGTCCTTCATAGCCCCTAGATAGCTCTAATATCTCAAAATTGACGAAAAAGTGACTTTCATCTTTTTCCCCCTGGCTCTTCATATGTATGCCTGCTTCAAAGGCTCTAAAAAGCTTTTCAATAGTTGTATAATGCACTAAAGAATTATATTGCTACATTCATTACACGATGCACCACTATTTTCTATTCAACATCAACGAACAAAAAAAGTGACATGTGAAGTAAAGGCAGTCTTACTTATCTTCTCCTAACACGACACCAAATGCAGCGTGATCAGTTTTAACTTCGGGTGGGCAAAATCCAAGCTCCCTAGCAGCAGCAAAAACTGATTCTAAGTGTAGGGACTATTGCGAGGGTGAAAAAAGGAAAATACTGTTACTTTACACTATTTTTATCAAAGTAAAGACTGAACAAATGATAATCTCACAGAAAAGAAAACATTTTTTTTATGTTTAAGAAACACGAGGGAGGGGGAGGGGGCACTACAGTAATAAATATAGAAAATAAAGAAACAGGTATCCTACAAACTATTAGATGTTAAATCATATTTTACTTTCAATGTTAACCATACTACACAAATGCTTCTTTTTAACCCCCAACACACAAAGGAAGGGGGGGTTATGTGCTTGACGTGTATGTGTATCTGTCACTCAGTGTATCTGTCTGTGGCACTCTGCAGCCTAAACGGATGGATCAATTTTGAAAAAATTTTTTTTGTTCGAAAGGGGAGTTGATCGAGAGTGTTCTTAGCTAGGTTGCGTCTTTGGATGGTATTAATTAACGAAGATATTAATTAAAAACCTTTGAAAGGTTTTTAGGGATTTAAGCATTGAAAACATACTTCAAAACTTAAAAAAAAAATAGCACCAAATGAAAAAGAAAAATTTTCTGCGTCTGCTACGATGTAATTGGATCTTCCATGTTCTATAGAACGCGAGTTATAGCGTTTTTTAGCAAAAGCAGCTTAGCCTTTATTCACGCAATCGGAACCGTTTTCATTGCTGGCAGACAAGGAAAGCAACCTCCTATAATTTATTAAAATGTTTATCAGTTGCCAGTTTCTTTTTTTTTCAAATAAAATACTTGCAATTGATTTTATAGTTTAAGGCTTAGTCGGGGGTTTTTAAAATTTTTAATTTTTAGTTTTAATTTGTACTAGCTGACCCGGCGAACTCTGTTCCGCCTTAAATGCAATAAATAAGCAAATTTTTGAAATTATTAGGTTTTTTTTATTAGAAAATACAAAAAAAAAATTAAGTACCTAAATTAATCATTCATTATTGTTTCGGGATTCACAAGCTATTTTACTGCGCTCCAGAAGCTGTCAGAACATGTGCTTTACGTCGCTCTTATTATCAACTAAATGCTTCATTCATAAATCCATCCAAACAAACTTTTGTATGTAGTAAGAAGAACAACCTCTTTAACTGCAGTCCAGGAGCTATCCCACCAAGCGCTTTCCACCTCTCAGCCTCAGAGGCTTAAAAACTCTTAAGTGACAATCGTTTCTGACAGCTTATCACATATAAATTTCAAGGGAAGTAACGCGTTTGTTTATAATGTACTTCACAAAAAAATCAAACAACACTCAATGCACCGCTAACTTACAACCTGTTTACTGCGCTCCGGAAGCTGCCAGAACGTGTACTTTATGTCGCTCAGTCATGGAGGTGTCAAAGAAGTCTTAGTAAAAAGGCTTAGTCAATAAGACATTTTTTCTATTTATGTAACTGACACACATAAATTATAGCCTATGTCCGTCTCCTGGCTCTAAGCTACCTACCTATCAATTTTTAGTCATATCGGCACAGCCATTCTTGAGTTATAAATAGTGTAACTAACATGACTTTCTTTTATATATATAGATTAAAATGAAATGAAAATTTTGAGTCTGTACAGTAAAAAAGAGCATTAGAATTGTGTGATAAAAATTATGCAACCAACATAGACCTACTAGTCGGCATTAAAAATAGCATGACCACTATAACCTGAATATGACCCACACTTGAGTGAGGTATACGTCATCTTTTAAAATTTCACAGTATGAGCAAATATAATTTAGTGAAAAAAAAAGCCTTTAAACTATTTTTTTTACTAAACATTTCAAAGCACATTGAGCGGGCAGTTCTGATTAAAATATTTAGAAAAAAAAAAAAAAAAGAGTGAGGGCTCAAAATTTGTAACAATAAAAACTGAATTGGTAATAATTCAGGGGTCTTACAAAACATGTTTAAAAAGAGTAGATGTTTAGTAACTTTCTGTGATTTATTAGAAATAAACTTTCTAATTACCTGTCCAGCATCTACAACATAAATTAGCCAATCTGCCTTTTCTTCTTCAACTCTTTGCCTTATTGCAGCTAAATCTGATGTATCATAAGTGAATCCACCATCAGATTTCACAATAGTCATTGGCACATTAATTCCAGGAACAAACAAAATTTTTCTACCTTCATCTTCCACTAATACACCTACATAGAAAAAGGTCAGGATATAAAACATAAATTACAGGGCGAGGACTGCAGTTGGTCTTTGAAAAAGGTGAGAAAGGTAACAAATTTTAAAACAAAGGTGACAAAAAAGGAACTAAAAGGTGATCAAAAGTAATTTGTTACGAAATCAAAAAGCAAAAAATGATTATCCTTTTTTCAAAATTTTACCAAACTTTTACCAAATAGCCTACATACTATTTTAAATGACTTAGATTCTGAACATGAATAAGATAGGGCTGGAAGTAACAAAGTAAACCAGTTTACGACACATTTTTAAAAAACTTTCAGAGTAAACTCTATGTTATGTTCAAACATTTTTCTTTAAAACCAATTAAATTAACACCTGAAATCACGACCGTAACCAGTCTTATTTTGGGGAGGGTTTTATCAAAACACATATCTCTTGAGTTTTATATGATCAAAGAAATTTTATTTCATTCGAATATTCTGTCACTTTTTGTTACAATAGGTTATTTTAATGAGAATGTAATGCTTTCGGTATTTACATGAGCAAATGTGAAAGATGATGAATGTATTAAATGAAGAAAAAAATCTGACATGTACTCAGCGTATTTTCACCCCCTGTTAAAAATTATATATATTTTTAGTTAGAGTCCCTTTAGTAACTCTAAAGAATAGATGTGCATGTACGTAAATTCGAAAAAATAAATATATCTCAAATTCATATATTTTTTTTAGCATCGATAAAATAAGGTAAATATTCAGTTCAGCATTTTCACATGTAAAGAATTTTGATAGATATTCGTTAAGGTGAGGTGTTTAAAATTTGAAAGAAAACGCTGTATAGTTTTGCATCCCGGTTAAACCACGAAGCTGTGGTAGGTACGGGGGACCCTGGAGGTGTGAAATGAAATGTATAGTTTTGCAAGATGTTAGTCCCAAAACAAAAATAATAAAACACTGTGGTTTGTATAATCATTTATTCTTTTTTTCAAATGAAATTTAAAAAAAAAATAAATAAAAGTTATAATAGTCTTTTTTCAGCACAAAAAGGATAATAAAGAGTATGTTTTGGAACAGATTTGAAAAAAATTTCGGAGGGGATTGAACACAGCCCTGCTTGAAATTATGGGGTTAGAGCAGAAAAGAGATAAGAACATAAGAGTAAAGATAAGAACTTTGACCCCGATTTTTACCCCCATCTCTATGCGAATCACCAATAGAATTTGTTTCAAGAACAAAAAAAAAAAAAAAATTACTTTCAAGTATCCTTGGAACAGGTGCACCCGTTTTTTGTTTCCGTTTGAAACTTTTTTAAACATGTGCTTCTAAAAGGTTTTGTTTTGTAAATGAGCCACAGTTGAAGCACTATTTTTTCATGTTTGAATGGCAGATTTTTGCTTTTTTTTCTTTTTTCAAAATTCCATTTATTTTCAGGTAAGGAAAAAAATATTCATACTTTTCAAAAATTTTATTTATAAAAAATAGATTTTTCTAAAACACATTTCAAGAAAGGTTTAAAAAGGTGAAAAAAAGTAACCAAAATTTCAAAAGGTGAGAAAGGTGACTGAGTCCTCGCCCTGAAATTATAAGCCTATTATTAACTTAATTCACACAAAGCAAAGGTTTTTCATTAAAGTTAGAATTTTATCATTTAAAGGAAAGTACATCATTCTCATTCAGTACTGGAAGGTTATAACTTCTAAAAATATTAAAATATGTCTAAATTGGAAACATTGAAACAGTCAAAATGTTCAATAAAAAAAAGTATAGTTCAAAAAAAAAAAAAAAACTTATTTCGTTAAAGATATACCATTAAAGTTCGTCATAATTTTAAAGATAAACGCACTTCATCTCACCGTCTCCTAAAATTTGAATGCCAGCAGAAAAAAGGAAGCGCATATTATGCATAGGGGTGGTAACTTACTGCTTTATACCGCATATTATACTGTAAAAATTAGACTAGTAACATGTGATGACAATATACTCCAGCAATAGCTTATATTTTAAAGGTGATGCTATTTGCTTAACTTGAAGTCTAAGAACTAAATGACATTGGGAATATTGTGAAGTATGAGAACAAGCTACTTTAAGCATGGTACTGGTTTTATTCAGGTGTGGTTTTACCAATGGGGGAAAATTCAGGAACAAATAAAATTTTTCTACCTCTTCATCTTCTACTACTATACCTAAATGGAAAAGGTTGCGGATATAAAACCTAAATTAAACGTCAATTAATTTAAGTAAACGTCAGGCTTTGTGTAAAAAGAGATTGAGCAATCTTTATTCTACCCTCCCCAACAATTAAAAATATTAATAATAACAGTGATGATGACAATAATGCAGGTTTTGGGATTTTAATTTTTTAAAGTTTTTTTTATATTATACATTTAATACATCTTATTTTTATAGTTAATAATATTCTTACAGAAATTTCAATCTATCTGCATGTTATTATTATTATTGCTATTATAAAAGAAAGAAATTAACAAATTTACGTTTATGGGGGAACAGACAAAAAATGTTAAAACACATGTTTTGGCTATTAGTATTAAGTACACTTCATAAGAAAACAGAAAGTAGGCAAAGCACTTACAGTACAATAGTATTTTTTCTTTTTGTATTCCTATTTGAGCATTTTAGGACAGGAGTTTCAATTATGTAATCAAACACAATGAAGAGAAATGCTTTCAGTTTAACACAAATAAGAATAAATTTTTGTAATTTACAGGTTAAGAAATTAAAAAAGAAATCTAAATAAATTATATTTGTTTTAGACAAATTTTATGAGCTACACAGTTTTAGAAATTTGTGTTATAATAGCCTTACCTCGTTCCTCAAGTTCTTTAACTAATTTTTTCATTCTTTCTTGGTAAAAGGATTCTCCTCTCGCAATGAGTGTAATGTCTAAAACTTTATAAATTTTCCCAATTTCTGAAAGTACAAATGCATAAGAAAATTCATTAAAACAATTAAAGGAGGAAACAAATGTGAGTTTAAAAAACAGTTCCGAACTTTTTAATCAATTTCATACAAAACATTATTTAAAAACTGAAACAAATGCCAGCAAAAATAAGCCTTCTTTGAATATTGTAAGATAGTTGAGTTCTTTTCAGATTTTTCTTTTCTTTTTTTTTTTGAAAAGTTATAAAAGCATTTTCAACTATAGTAAATGAATACTTGATGCTAGTAAAATGTTTAGTTAATGAATTCGGTTGAAATAAAAAGCAACATCTTAAATAGTATCAAGAATTTTACTTGTATATGAACTTCAGCTTAGGCAAAACAATCAATTTCATATACAATAGCTGTTCCTGCTTCTTCTGCCTTTATATAGAAGGTACAAAGGAGGCTACAAGGTTAGTGAGCGGATTTTCTAATTTTGACTATGATTCCAGACTTAGAATGCTTAACCTTTAGGAAACCGGGCGGTACACATGCTGTACCATAAGTCTCTTTTTCTTTAGAGGACAGGGTTGAAATTTTCACTCGAACCCTTTGGAACCGGGGATTTTTTCAAATTTTCATATGTCTGGTACGACAGTTTATACCTTCTCTTTTCAATGGAAAAGAAATCTGTGGTTCAACTGTCGTACGACCTGGGTTGAAAGAAAAATTTCCAAAAAACACCCCGGATACAAAAGATTAATATGTATACTCTTGAGCAAAGGAGAACCAGAGGGGACATGATTCAGTTATTTAAATTTATCAAAATGAATGATGTTGCAGGGTTAGATTTTTGCACAGAAAGCAGGACAAGGGGTCATTGTTTTAAGCTGTTCAAATCTCAGGCTAATCTGGAAATTCGAAAAAATTACTATTATAGCACAGGGTTCATACTCAAATTTGAAAATTAAAAGTAAGGAGTTTTTAAGGAGTTTTGCAGAAGCTAATTTCAATTTTTAAGGAGTGTTTTCTGTTGAAAGACACATTTTTTTAACAACATATTAAAAAAAATAAAATTTACAATTCTTGTATTACTTATTTTTTTCAACAATATATTGAATAACATACAAAATTGAAAGTAAAATATGAATTTACTGCTTCTTGAATATTAGCCAACTCTAAATAAAATTCAAATACGGAAAGAGAGGGGGGAGCGGAGTAATTATGGAAAAACATTTTATTTTGAGAATGAATAATTAAAAAATTATTTAAAAATGAAAAAAAAAAAGACTGATTGAAAATTAGTACTGTATCAAAACAAGAGACCTATTAAAAATTTCACAAGTCTTGTATCATTTATTTTTTTCCAACAATACATTGCATAACACACTAAATTTAAAGTCAAAAATATTCATTTACTGTGTTTTGAATATTAGCCGACTCAAAATGAAATTCAAATACCAAAGGGGGGGGGGGGGGGTAACCATTAAAAATATTTCAGTTCGAAATTAAATTTAGAAAAAAAGTTAAAAAAAAAGACTGATTGAAAATTAGGACTTTCCAAAAAAACAAGACACTTATTAATGATTTTGTAACTAGAATCCACATAAAAAAAATAAAATAATTATTAAAATAAAAATAACAAGCTAATTTTATTTTTATTTTAATAACTACAGATAAGATAGTAGAGTTCAAAATAACTTTCAAATTTCTTAAACTTTTTGACAATTGACTCTTAAAGAACACAGAATTTCGCTTAAAACTTTTCAACTTAATGATTTAAACAAAAAAAATAAAATGAAATTTTAGTTATTTACTTCTTGACAGAATAATTAACATCATAAATGCAAAAAGTACTACTCCAATGGCGAATGCAAAGAGATCGCGATTTTCATAATGAACACGTTAAACAAACAAAAGAGAAGGAAAAAATGGCATATTTAAGGATATATTAAAGTAAAATTATCATAATTTACATTTCAAAGCTCTATGATAAACATATTATTAATAGCAATCAACGTAATTGAAGACAAATTTAAACTAAAAGCGATTTCAATTTAAATTTTTAAACTCCCATGGGGAACACAATTTCGCTTAAAAAAATTTTATTTGCAATTTTAATCAAAATAAAACGACATTTTAGTTATTTGCCCCCAAGCAAAGCAAAGTAAACAACAAAAAACAGGAACATTTGATTCTTAAACCGGATGCAAAGAGATTGCATCTTTAAAAATGGAGTCATCAAAAGTATAAAAACAGCAACTAAAAGAATGTATTAATGCAAAACAATTTTAGAATGTCCTTTTAACAGGTCTCGATGATGTGTATTGTTAATTATTATCGATATAATCGTGGAAAATTTGGAGTAAGGAAAAAAATTTCGGATGTGGGAAGATAAAAGTATAGCGAAAAATACTCGATTTCCTGTTTTAACTCGCGAAAATACAGGAATTCTGATATAATATCCGAGCACAATTCAACCTTTGGGATTAGTGGTAGAAGAAAATACTTAACAGGAAAAAAAAACATGAATAAACAGAATAAAAAATAAGGAGTTTGTAAGGAGATAATGTCAAAATTCAGGAGTTTTAAGTGCCCTTATTTTTTTTTATTAAAAAGCAGGAGTTTATAAGGAGTTTGTAAGGAGCGTACGAACCCTGTAGCAGGGTAGTGGGAACTTGGAACAGTTTACCGGAAGAGGCGGTAAGGAGCAAGGGAGTAGATAGCTTTAAGAGGGCCATTGATCTTCATTGGGGTCTATGATTTGACTAGGACCAGCTCTGTAGGGCCCAGAGCCTGCTGCTGGTCGTCACATTTGTATTTGTATTTGTTTTGTAGCTTTAAAAGGCTTTCCTGCACTATATTAAAGATTACCTTGCTCTAAATATTTTTTTTTTGTATTGAAAAAAATTACATACTGACAGTAAAATGGTTTTCAAGTTAAATAAAATATATACAATAATATACAATAAAATATATCGTACAATAAAGCAAGTTTCTAATTACCTGCAGTAACTATCAGAAATTAAAACCAAAAAAGAATGTCGGCCATTCTTTAAAATGTTGACATATTTAAATTTAAAAAAATTACCCTTTGCTGTTATATCACAAATCTGTTTCCAGCCTTTCATCATATCAGGTTCATATTTTTGCAATTGTACAACACAGGAATAAGCTTTTTTCTTAAACTCTTCATCAGTGTCAAATCTCAGCTTTGATTCCTAAATAAAAAAAGGAGGAACATTTTTTTTTTGAAGTCTTTTTATTATCACACAAATTTTAGCAATAAACATGATTTTATATGATATGACTAATAACAAAAAGATAAAATAAAACATGGAATATAAACTATAATTAATATAAGTTTTTTATTAACAAATTATCATACAGGTTAAAACATATTGTAGAGACAACAATACTCTAATTCTAACATATTTGAAATCAAAAGAAAATAGATTTAACAACTCTTATGCAATTACCATAGGAGAATGTGGGGCAAAGTGAAATGGTTTGCAGGGCCACCTATCTAGAAATATTTTAACTAAGTTCCCAAACATATAGTTGATTTCAATTAAAAATTAAATAGCTATAAGGATTAACAAAACAAATAATGCAAGTCATTTTCAAAATTCGATACAAATAAGGTAATATTCATGGTTTTTCAAAAATATTTCCTGTTCTTATAAAATGGTATAATTTTTATAATTATCATTTTAAGTATCAATTGAGATCTACTGATGTCCATTGCAGTATTTATTTACCTTATGCTAGGCATGTTTTGATTTTAAATGTACAATGCAATTTGTCAATGTAAGAGGGACAAAGTGGATAGGGCAAAGCAAAACAGTTTATTTTGTTTACTTATTCATTTATTTATCAAATCACATATGTATTTCTTCACTTATTAATTGATTTACATTCCTTTACTTATTACAGTGAACTCTCTCTTATGCCTTAGGGACCAACAGGAAAAGGCGCATAAGTGAGAGAGACATATAAGTGAACAAGCCTATTTAAAGGACTAAAACTCAACATAGGTTCTAATGAGAGAATAAATAAGAATGTTTCTACAGAAAAGGAACATATTACTACAGTTTGGCAATTACTGTAACGTAACTGTAATGATTAAGAGAAAACAAAAGTTGTAGCATACCTAATTACTAACTGTTTCCTTTAAAACGATGCATGATAGATAATTGTCCCTCTCCGAACTCTAGTTCATGCGGAAAAAATGCGTTCCGTGAGCAATAAAGGCGAAAGATTAAAGAGAAAAGTAAAGAAAAATGCTTATTTTTTAAAGAAAATAAATAAAATTTCATACATTTTAGGGAAAATTCGGCGCATAAGTGAAATATTTATCTTAAGAGCGACGCATAAACGAACGATACTATTATTATTTTGCTATGGAATGTGCTGGGACCATTCAAAATCGTCGTATAAGTGAAAAAGGCGCATAAATGAGGCGGCGTATAAGTGAGAGTTCACTGTAATTCATTTATTTGTTTTTTCTTATATATTATTTCATTTATTGCTTTACTTATTGATAAATTTATTTTCATTGATTATTCATCCATTTGCTTATTGAGACATTCATTTCATGAAATATTCTTTTAATAACACTATACTAGACAGCAACTTAAGTACACACAGACGTCATGACGGAAGCCAATAAGAGCTCACAAACAGTTAGCGAACTCTTCTAATTCGCCAAGTCGCTGTGACGTTTTATCTGTTCTCGTTTTTCACACGCTTTCACTGACGTCACATCCTATCTCTAGTGTCAAGAAACCTTGCAGTGCAAGCAACTCTTACATAAGGAAATTTTAAGCAACAGTGTGTTATTGCCAAATTTACTTTTTTACCTAAAATATTTGTTAGCTTTAACTTTTCAGAAAAAAAAATATCCTCAAATATTTATTGGAACTAATTACCTAATATTTATATTTCTATACCTCAGAACCAGACTAACGTAAGTCCATTTTCGTCATTTTTAAGCAGAGGGCGATAAAGATTGTCGAATACATGCAAAGGATGGGACTCGCGCTCTTTTCACGCTGCTAAATAATTGTGATGGAATTTGTTCAAAAAAATACTGTTTCAATGAGTCGATGTAGAATAAGATTCTACATACAATGAAGCAAAAAAGTGAAAATGGCTATTTTTGGACTTACGTCGTTCTGGTTCTGAGGTACAGATTTATGCATTGCTAATGTTATTGATTATATAAGATCCTTTTAGTTTTGGCATACTTTTGGACAGTTTGAGATACTTTTGAGCTGTTTTGGATGGTAAAAATGACCTGTACTGTTCAAAACCAGTTTCAGGCGTCTAAAACCCCAACTCTGATTATGAGTCTTAACAGGATATTTTGTGTAACAATCGATACTTTTATAAAAACAGCATTGCCCATGTGGACCTGTATTTAAAATAGATTTCAAGAAATAAAAATTGTATTACCTTATAAAACTCTTGAAGATTTTTTATGGGTGGAACATTGTTTAAATAATCAGGAAATTTTTCTTGCAGGTGAGCAATTAACATTCCAAATTGAGTTCCCCAGTCACCAATGTGATTCAGCCTCAGAACATCATTGCCGGCAAATTCTAAAAGCCTGCAGATACTTTCTCCAATAATGGTTGATCTAAATGAACATACATCAACATTATTTTATTTCAAATATTACGTTAATTCATTTAAATATTGGCGAAGCAAGCAGAGCTGCGAAGTCGAAGAGTCGGAGTTGGACTGATTTTGAACCAAAGGAGTCGGAGTCGCTGAAAAACATGTCGACCCCGACTCCGACCACCTCCGATTTGGATGAAATTTTATGGAGGTGAAAACATATCTTTGAAACTAACAGATACAAATTTTCAGCGTCCAATATTCAAATCCTAGGCATCTAGGATCAATAAAAAGGGCTTCAAAATGGCGGGTCTGCTTTGTGAAAGGAATTGCTATGTTTGGGCTTAAGAAAGTGAACAAAAAATATTTGCAGCAAAAATGCAATGTGTTAAAATAAAGTCTGGCCATTTAACAAGAAAAGGATTAGTTTTGTACGGAGTCAAATGAAAAGAGAGGCACTTGTCTTTTGCTCTGGAGAAAATGGACTTTTTGGGAGGTCACAGTGACCTCCCATGACCTCCAACTGGGATACCCCAGCTTGCTACCCTCCCCCTAAAATAAGTCCTGGCTACGACCATGAATAAAAATGAAACTTTTAAAAATGGACTTAACATTTCAACCTTTGTTTAGGGTTTTTTCCACTTCACATTTGGGTAAAAAAAAATAAATAATTTTAAAAAGCAGGAGACGGGAGTCGGAGTCGAAAGTTTTAAAATCCCGGAGTCGGAGTCGACCATTTTTCCTCCGACTCCGCAGCCCTGGTAGCAAGAGAGTCCTCAAGGGGAGGTGTCCTACTTTAAAATACCCAACTTTGATGCTTGGAAATGTAAACAGAAGCATCCATAGTTTGATTTCAGTTTTATATAGACAGTCACAAATACAGAAAATTGACTATATGATGAAAAAAGTATCTTAAATAAAACGGAATAACTTCAGTGCTTCAGGGGGGGGACCACCCCCTTATCTACAACACTGCATTTAACCTTTAGGAACCGGGGGGGGTACACATGTTGTACCATAAGTCTTTTTTCTTTAGAAGATGGGGTTGAGATTTTCACTCGAACCCTTTGGAGACGGGGATTTTTTCAAGGTTTCATACATCTGGTACGACAGTTTCTACCTGCTCTTTTCAATGAAAAAGAAATCTGTGGTTCAACTGTCGTACTAAATGGGTCGAAAGAAAAATTTCCAAAAAACAGCCCGGATCCAAAAGGTTAAGCAAACATGATAGAACAAGTGATAAAACATCGTAAAACCAGTTATTCTCTTTATAAGTGCCATTGACTATCATAGTCAAACTATCTTAAACATGAAAACAGAGAACAACTTGTTATACATTTAAGTTCCTAGACAAGTGATAAAATTAGTATGAAAAATATTCTACAGGAGTGGCCACTAAACTTATGCAGCCATAAAGCCATACCACTTAAATAAAATTTAAAAGCACCATTATCGAAATATACAGGGCGTCTTTCAATTAACTAACAAATTTAAAATTTAATAACACTGAATCATTGCAAATAGTAGTAAAAGATAATTGATGCAGAAAGTTTTGAAATTGAGAACCTTCAGACGATACGGTAGAGCAACCTAGTTACAAAGTTATCAGTTATTTAAGTAAAATTAACATCAAGTAATTCAGTTGCTCAAGTGTTTCTCTTACAATGCTTGCAAATGAGTCAGTAATGGATTTCTTGAAGCTATTGGGAGCTGTAGGCCTATGTACACTAAATCTTTTTGTGATAACAAAGACATATATAGGACAGATTCATATCTGATGACTAAAAGCTTTTAGCTTTTAAAAAAGTCCTTCACATACATTTTTGAATTAGGGGAAAAATTAATCAATGGAGGGAAAAAAATCATGTGAAGCAATATTTTTAAACCAAAATTTTGTGTAACAGTGTAATTAAATTTCCTAATGCAAAACCTGGAACAAAAGCTGATGTTCAGGATTAGTGGTTACATAGGGATTGAGCTAAGCATTCGCCACCTCGCCAAATGCGATAAAATCGAAAATTCGGCGAAAAAAAAAATCTGATTTGGCTAAAGTATTGGCGAACGGAAAATTGTCAGAAATTTCTGATGGGGGAAAAATAAACATGTATTGCATTAAAAAAAATCAAATAATTTAAATTCTTTGACTAAAACTTTCGAAATTTGGCTAATTTCTTGGCTATCAATTTAAAATCCTTAGCGCGGACCCTGTTACAACAACTGCATAGCTATGAACCGATGATTTTATTCTAAAAACTTCTGAGGAGGAAATAGTAAGTTTTTAAAAAATTGTCATGTAAGAGGGTCCATCAAGCTCTGCTTACGATTATGGAGGGTACAGTTACTTATGTTCGCTGTATGAACAAGCATTTTGTTAGGTTTTTATTTAATTACTAACTTTAAGTGAAAACTATCCTTCTTAAAAAAACATTTAG
>JAXGGA010022722.1:0-14534 GCA_038373865.1 Uloborus plumipes
GTAGTAGTAGTAGTAATTTAGTAGTAATTGTTGTAGTAATAGTAGAAGTAGTAGTAGTAGTCTAATAGTAATTGTAGTAGTAAGGTAATAGAAGCCTAGTAGTAATTGTAGTAGTAGATAATGGAAGTCTAGTAGTAATTGTAGTAGTAGGTAGTAGAAGTCTAGTAGTAATTGTAGTAGTAATAGTAGAAGTAGTAGTAGTAGTGGTAGTAATCATAGTAATAGCAATAGGGGAATAGTTTTCATAAAATTAACAATAACAACAATACTAATAGTACAACAATATACAGGGTGTCCACTCCAATCGTGGACCAATAGCTAATTTCTAAACCGTTAGAGATAAGCATATAGTTTATTTGGGAAAACATCTCCAAATTATGAAAGGAATTTTGTGTCTATTCAATGTTTTTCAAAAAATCAAATTTTGAAAGAGTTACGACATTTAAATTTTTATACAGCCCCCCAATCCTATCAATCATATTTAGTAAAACATTCTTGACACTGTAACGTTTAAAACTAAAAAAAAAATCACTCTTCTACGACAAAAATTGACCGAGTTATGACGTTTTGAAAAATCAAGATTTTGAAGGATTTCACATACGGTCCCTTAAGCGATCTCTCGATGACGTCATGAAACAATGCAAAATCTTGATTTTTCAAAACGTCATAACTCGGTCAATTTTTGTCGTAGAAGAGTGATTTTTTTTTAGTTTTAAACGTTACAGTGTCAAGAATGTTTTACTAAATATGATTGATAGGACTGGGGGCTGTATAAAAATTTAAATTTCGTAACTCTTTCAAAATTTGATTTTTTGAAAAACATTGAATAGACACAAAATTCCTTTCATAATTTGGAGATTTTTTCCCAAATAAACTATATGCTTATCTCTAACGGTTTAGAAATTAGCTATTGGTCCACGATTGGAGTGGACACCCTGTATAACAATCATAATAATAATAAAGTAATAATAAGAAGAAGAACAACAATAACGACAACAATAACAAAAACAGTTATAACAATTACAATAGTAATAATAAATGCTAATGATAGTAATCATAATAATAAATAACAACGTCAATAACGACAACAATAATAACAACAACAACAATTACTAAAACAATAATAACAATAATAATGATGATAATAAAAACTAATAATAACACAGGTCTGCAAAAAAAAAAAAAAAAAAAAAAAATCGAACAGATGCATGGGATGTTTTGACTGATTTTAATGTTTTTCGGTGTGCTGAATCCGAATATGAGCTTCATTTTTTTCCATCACGTACAGATTTTTTGCAATACGTGAGGACTTAATTGTCAAAGTCGAAAAAAAAAGTTACAAAGAAAATCATGTATTTATTAAAAAAAAAAGCTTTACAATTTTTTTACTCATTACAACACATTTTAAAAAGTGGATCACATTTAGTGTTTACTCCTTTTTACGGTAAAACCATTTTTTTTCTTTTTATTGATACTCCTATTGGTGCGCTTTCGCTGGTTGGATCTCGATGTTTCCCGCTTGAGCATCCAAAAGTAGTATGACATCATATTTACGTCCCACTTTCCTTGGTAACGTCTCTCTATGTCTTTCACATCTCGATGAAACCTCTCATCCTGTTCCTCACTAAAGCCACCAAGGTTTTTGGGAAAATAGTCTACATGTGAATGTAGAAAATGGATTTTTAAACTCATGTTACAGTGCTGAACTTTGAAGGCAGCCAACATCCTCTTAACGATGTTTTCAGAGCCATAGTCTTTGCTACTTCCCAAAAACTTTTGTACCACATCCTTGAATGAGTTCTAGGCTTCTTTTTCAGTTTCATTCATTGATTGATTCAAAAAACAATGGGTAAGATAAAAGTTTGCTTATGTCAGGTTCTGTGAATATTCCCTCTTTCAATTTAGCTTCAGAAAACTTCGGAAACTTCGAACAAACATATTTGAAAGTCTCCATCTTTTGACAAACCCTCGATAAATTGCTTCATCAGTCCTAATTTAATGTGAAGATTTGGAAACGGCACTTTTTCACGATCAACCACTATACTACCCAACGTGGAACATCACGACTAGCCCCAGCACCTTTGACGATTTCTATTTTAAAAAGGGGTGAGCACTTGATTAAAAAATGCACCATGGCAGCATTTCCGCTCATTCAAAAAAAAAAAATCCCTTGATCTGATAAAGAAGCGGAATATCTTAAAAAAAAAAACTTCAATACAAACCAATACTTTTAATAAACGAATCCAGCGAAAAATAAATAAATAAAATCCCTTCACATTCTTTACCGCTCTTATCACCATCACCCTTATTTTAATAAAATCCTTAATACTCCAGGAACCCAGTGCAACATATTTGAACCTGATCAATGTGGCTCTGTGGGTGAGTGTAGCAGGCCTGTTTTCACTTTTCCCCATCTAACGTCTAACCTCGCTCACTCCCCCCTTTTTTTTCAGTTTTTATAACTGTAGGTACTCTTTGAACATCAAAGAAGCAAATAAGAAAAACTATTTGCAATAAACATTTTTCTAAATCATAAATTAGTAGAGAATTTTTTTCAGGTTATAGAGGTAAAACGGTACATTACCACACTCAGTACAGACGTTTTGCGGAAAAGCTGTACGTGATGGACAAAAACGGAGGTCATTTTCGAATTCAGAACACCGAAAAGCATAAAGAACACTCAAAATATAACATGCAGTTTTTTGGTTGCTGACCTGTGTAATTTTTTAAAAATTCTATGCACTTAGGATGAAATTCAATGTTTCCTAGAATACAAAACTTGCTATGAAATATGTCTTTTTCTCCAAACGGCAAACGCACACCGTCCTACGACAATGACGACACCTTGCTCGTATTGTAGCTCACTGTTTTCACTTTCGCTTCTGTTTCAAAACAAATAGCATTTTTACAGGGGAGGCAAAGTCGATATACATGTTAAAAAGGATTTTAATCAGCTCAATTAATTCCTGATTTGAAGTGAAATAAATTAACGGAATTTTATTTTAAAATAATTGAGAAAACTTTTATGTTTCATAAAGGTTCTGATAAGTATTTTTGTCAACTTAAAACAGTTTATCTAACATTCTAATCTTAGGTACGTATAACTCAAATATTACGTTGACCGCATCCTTAATGTTTTAATCTTATTAATTGCCTTTTGTGGATAATTATCATACAACATTTATTAATATTATACAGGGGTTGGACAAAAATATGGAAACACCTTAAAAAAGACACGTTTCCTTGTCTAATATGGTGTAGGAAACCCGTTGGCATTCAAAACAGCTTGCAGTCTTCTCGGAATGGATAAATACAGTTCCTGTATGTCTTCCAAGGGAATATTGTACCATTTTTCATGTAAAACGGTGGCAAGTTCAGATAACGATGTTTTCGGTGAATAACGAGAACGCACTTTCCGCTCCAATGTAAACCACAAAGGTTGAACAATATTCAGGTCTGGAGACTGTGGTGGCCAGGGGAGATGTGATAAATCATCGTCGTGCTCAGAAAACCAGTCCCGGACAATATAAGCTGCGTGAACAGTATTGCTGTCATTTTGGAAGACACGATCACCATTGGGGAATAAAATTTGAACCATGGGATGGACTTGATCGGCCAAAATGTTCACATAAGTCTTGGAAGTCAAGTGCCCTGACTGAGTTATTATGGGGCCAGAAGAGAATTACGATATGGCTGCCCAAACCATCACAGAAGCCCCGCCATATATTGTTATTTTGGCAATTAGGATTTTGTATTATAGACTCGAGATGGCGTTCTCTAGACGTAAACTCTGCCAGAAGTGGGAGCCACTGTGAAAGAAGACTCATCAGATCATATTACCTTCTTCCACTACGCTATAGTCCAGGCTTTATGACTTAAACACCACTTCTTCCTGTTTCGGGCATTACCATCTTTGATGAATTTATTTTCAACAGCAGCACATCCAGAAATTCCCTCTTTATGAAGCTCTCTTCTAATTGTTTTGGTACTCACAGGGTTTGATAACATGACATTCATTTCAGGAGTAACTTTTGCAGCTGTGGTCTTCTTATTTTTTGTCACAATTGCCCTCAATGATTGTCTGTCACAATCACTAAGCATACAGTTTCGTCCGCGCTGTGATTTAGCTTATGATGTTTTTCTGAATTTCAAATATGTGGAATAAATCTTCAAAACAGTGCCTCTTGAAGCACTAAACACTTCAGCTACTTTGCTTGCGGAAGCACCTACCATACATGCTCCACAAATTTACCCACTTTCGCAGTCTGTTAGCTCTGACATAATGCAACGTCAAGCTCACATAACAGTGCTCCGACAACGACTGAACTGTTCAACATATTTACGAAGTTGTATAAGTAGCGTCAGTAGACGAAAACACTAGTGCCACTTACATATTTCATTGAAATTAATCATTCTTTTCAAACATGCATTTCACTAGGTGTTTCCATATTTTTGTCCAACCCCTGTAATTTATCATCTTAACGTATTTTCAAAAGTTTTCACCATGGTTAAAGCAAAGTACTTATCTGCTTTCCGTGTTATTTAATATCGTGTTTTTTACTTGATAGATTTTTAAAAATACCTTCAACATTTTAAAAGTTCCTCAGCAAACTCATCAAAACAAAGTGCGTATTTCTTTATCAAGCTTACTTACAGCAACGTAAATGTAATTTTTAGACAAAAAAGTGATTAAACAAGACTAAAAGTTGTGTTAAATTAAAAATGGTCCTTCAAATAGTTAAACTAAGCTAGTAAAAAATAAAATCATCCGCTAAAAAATGTTACTGAAGTTAAAAAGCAATAAAATGTAAAATTAACTCGTGAAGAGCAAAAAATGACAATAGCTATTTCAGCAATGATAAACTTTTCAGCCAATTTAGCATGCTGCACGTTTGGAAATTCTTCATTTTTATTTAAATAACTTTAAGAAATTCTGAATGTGAAAAAAAATCAATACTGTTGAATATTATTTAGCTAGTTATTAACGCATATTAGAGGGAACCAAAATAACGCTGAGCACTTGGATCGCTTTCAAACATTTTCGCCAAACAAGTTATGCCAAAACGTTTATTTGCTAATCAAATTTGGCCAGAACTAATACTGCTGAAATTATAAAATTTATTGCTGAAACTTTAAAACAAGATTCAATTAACAAGACTAAAAAATAAAAATACAAAAAATCTGCCAAATTTTATAATCCTTTAAAATGTAAAAAATCCAGTAAAATAAGAACAAGTCATTTGTTCCATGAAAATTCAAAATTAAAGTAAAAGGAGAAATAAATGACAGTAGCTATTTCAGCAATAAAATTTTCTTTTTCTTTTGCCAATTTGGCATAGTTAACGTTGTAATATTTTCTTCGAGTATTTCAGCAATGAATTTTATTTTAAACTTCGATCAACTAGCACGATATTAGGATGCAAGGGAATAATTCGATAATAGGGAATCTGGCACGGTTGTTCAATTTTGGGCGATAACTATTTAGTTTTCGTAGTCCTTTGTTTACGCTAGCACAGGAAGGATTTCCCTCGCCTATGCATTGGTGACAAAGATTTGACGCCAATGGAGAGAGATTTCCAGATTCCCAATTATATAATTTAAGACTCACTCATGTGTTCCAAGGTTTCGTTATATCTGCAAGCTGCATTGACTTTCTTGAGGAAATGGTTTCGAAGAGGAACTAGAAAAGTCGATTCCTATCATTCTTAGCAGTGAGTAAGAGTCCCGAAGCTACAATTTTACAAGAAAAAGAATCAGCACGAATAAGAATAATAGACAGCACGCAAATCTGTAATCGATAATATCACGACTATAAAGCTATGTTCCAGATATGTAACATTAAGCAGGATGGAAGCACTTTGATTTTGTGCTCTGTTTCGTATTTATAGTATGTATAGAAACTTTCCGAACAGCTTTCACAACTGGTTTTTAGTAAGTATACATTTATTTGTCTTAATATAACTAAATAATAAAATTAGAACTTCTATCAACTGATAATTTCCAAGGTGAACAAAGCATTAACCCATTTATACCCAAGTTTTTTTTAACAATTTTTTTCAATTTTTATCTGCCTAAAACTCTTACTTGGAATGGTTTACATACATTTTAGGCTTAAAATAGTTCGCCGTTGCCATGTTTATTAAGTTATTTAACTTCCCGTTTATGGGAAATTTTTCGCAGATATGTGAGCAAAATACCACCTTACTTGACTTTTCTTTTGCAAAGTAACATTACAGAAGGCATCGCTGATCAATTTTAAGCAAATCATTTCAAAATAGTTTAATTTTATGAAAAATAAGTTCACAAAAAAAAAACTTACTTTTTGTGGCTACCGACGCTGGATCGTTGCTTGACTGATTTGTCTGGAAATAGCTGTCAATAAATGAACTCTGATGTCCAAATAGTGGCTCTAACTGGTTTTCTCCAGAAGAAGAACTATTTGACTAGTGAAAAACGGCTTTAGTAAAATGATATACCCATTACAGGTTTTTGTATGCAGCAACTAACAAGCGTCCCGTTTTTAGGCTACTGGGCATAAATGGTTTAAATATTTTTTTGAGGAAGCGGTAAAAAAGAAAATTGAGGAAGCGGTATAGTTATTGGCCAGTATAGTTATTAGCTATTTAATATTATTATTTTAACTATTTCTAGTAAAAAAGGATTAACCCGTTGGGCAAGATTAAAAATTAGGTAACTGCAGCATGTTTTTTTAAAAGTGTTGGTTGGTTGGTTTTATTGGGTTTAATGGCGCAGGAGCTTTAATAGGCTATACTTCACCAATAATATCACTACAGTCGAAACTATGGTGATTCTGACGGTAAAGGTTAAATACGTTGAAAGTATTTCAACGAAGTAGAGTAAGATAAAATTTTGCTCTTTTTGTGATTCATGATTTATTGACGCTGCATTAGAAACAGATCAGTTTCAAAAACGTAAAGATTTCAAATATTTCCATATAAAAGTTTGAAGAGAATATATTGCACAGCTCCGCCATTTCAAAATTTTCCAGGAGGGAACTGTAGTGAAGATGTATACTCAATGTAAATTTTATCAGAAAACATCAACCCTTTTGTCATGTTTTTTTTTTTTTAACTAAATTTCGAAGATTTGTATTCTTTTGTTTTCTTTTTGTTTCCGATAGAGAACTATTTTGGTTTGAAATAAGTTTGGAACAAAACTTACGCCCTAATAATTTATTTTGCAAATTTTGAAAAAATGTCGTCCAATGTACAAAAATTAGCTTTTATTCATGAATAATTTTAATATGTATAAGTATTTTTTCACCAACATTTTACAGGGTTAATGCAAAAATTTTGCTTAAAAGAGAAGTAAACTTTTTAATATGGGCTACATAGTTTTAAATAAATTTGATCGTAGATTATTGAAAAGCAATTACGTATGAGTCAGCGTCCTAACTTAAGAAAGAATTCGAGCACAGGAAGGGGTGAAAATTGAAATAAAAGATTCCATCACGTGCACAAATAAATGGGTAGTAGATAGATATAGGTATGTAGCTGTAAGCATGTCAAAATTTTGCTGAGCCGTCGTTTGGTAGCAGCTCCTCGCAAGCTGTAGTATTTGGTTTCAGAAAACATCGAAGGGGGATCTCCTTGACTCTGGAGCGGAAGTTGCTTCTTCTAAGCCACAGGCCGTAGCACAGTGGTCGATTTTGCCAATCTAGCTGGACAAAAATACTTTGGTTCGTCAAATCGAGTAGCAAGTTTTAATATTGTTGGTATATCAATAATAAACATAAAACAACATTAAAAGAAGTGTCTGTGACTAAGATCTGCACTAGAACTACTGTTTGAAGGACTGCAGTCTATATTTTAGTTGTTTTTCCATTGCAACTCAGTTTCTTCAGATCATCTAGTCCCGTATGTCTTACGTCTTAGAATTATTTTGGTGCTTTGTAGTTACAGGGGTACTTTGTCATCACTGGAACAATAGCATGTATTAAGTTCTTTCTATATTTTTTAACCCAGAAAATGGTTTTTATGAATTGTTTTCGAATGTTTCAAAATATTTGATTTATAAGTGATTAAAGCTTTATGTTAGAAAAAAAACATTTGTGATACTGATATTCCTTGAATTGCATTTAACTTAGTTTCTATTATTTTACTATAGCATAGATATTTTTCGCTTCGAAAAAACTTTTAAATTTCAGTAGTAGCTTTTCGAGAACGCACTTAGCAATTTCTGCATCATCTCGTTTTCCTGCGAAACGAAGACTATTTAGAGTGTCATTTATTTTTAGTTATTTATTTTATTTATTTATGTATTTATTTATTTATTTTTTTTGAGTTAGTGCCTTCAGTTACAGACGTAGCTTTTCGTTTTATAGTTTCGTGTTGATGCCTGATTCTTTGAAAAAAAAGTTGGTCAACCGCGATCTATGGACTTTTTTTGTATTGCCAAAGAACCTGGGAGTCTTATGCATCGAATAACTGTTGAGTAAAATATGATAAATCTTTGTAAAAAAATGGAATTTGTTTATTAAGTATATGCGCATATACCCTTTTTTTTCTAGTAGAAGAAGAAGAGCGCTTTCACCACGTTTCGTTAAATCGTACACATAACCTGTTAGTATAGTATTTCTAACGCTTAGTCTCATACTATCCTTAAGGTCATTTAAATTTATAGTTTCAATTGAAAAATTTTCTGCACTATTCTTGCCCTTATCCATACTCCAAACATTAAAATGTGTTGTATCTTTGATAATATAATGTATTTAACGTAGCACTCAAACACAATTATTGTAGACAAATATTTTTTCGCTTACTTATGTGGAGACGTAAATGCTGTTATTACAATCTAAACTACGTTCTAAAACGTTCGAGCGCTAATATTTTTTTAACAGTAATAAGGGGCAACAATAATACAAGGCTGATAAACAAGGTTTACAAATAAATTTAACTACAGGCGGTGGTTAAAAAGTACCCCCCCCCCCCCACACACACCAGAAAGAAAATTTTCTCTGATTTTAAATTCATCGTTTCAGACAAAAAGTCCACAGCTCCAAGACACATTACTCATATTGCCGGCAAGATCCGGGTATAATCTTTTGTACTCTCATTTGTCAACATATCTGGTACATAAAAATATAACTTAGAGGGCGGAGACTTGTGGAGAATTTTTTTGCTGCCCTAATAACTTTTAGTGTTATGGTGTAAAATTCATTAATTTTTCATGTAGTTAAAAATATATTTAAAATTCATACTAAATGTACGGCCCTTTAAGAGAATAATGTGCTTGGATGACAAAATGACAATAAACAAGCACAAATTTTTTAAAACAACAGAGACAAATGGTAGCCAAAGTCCTTTATCTCCCTTCTAAAGCATCATAAAATTTACTATTTATCAATCCGTGTACTTCAATCCTTTATAGGAAAAATTCCAAGAACTAACTATCTAAATTAGACATGGTATCGTGCTTTGTAGATATTTCAGTTGCCAAAAAAATATATTTTGCCAAAAAATAACGATGTTGAAATTTTGATTTTTGTCCAGCTAGATTTAAAAAATCGACCACTGTGCGTAGGTGCGATTCCTACCCTGCTGTTCTATCCTTCCTCTGTATTGTAAAATTTTTCTATGCTTGTCCAGAGGCAAGGCACTTGGCATGCAGTCGTCCATGTATGTGAGGCTGATTAACTTCTAAATAAAGAAATAAGGAAATATCGAGGTCACTCACAATTATTTACAAGCAAAATAAAACATCAATAAAAATCCCTGATTTTTCTGAGAGAGCTTTTTTGTTTTTTCTAATTTCGGAAGGTAACTGAGTTGAAGCGTGAGTTGGAATTGTTCAAAACTGTTTTCGAGAAAAAGTGAAGTTGAGCCTTCCATTAAAAATAGTGGTAATTGATAATGCTGTCATAGTTGAATAATACCTTTATTCTCTGTCATAACATTCTGATTTGACTGCATAATGCAACACTATTACTTGATTTTCATATTATAGTAAAGAAATTAAAAAAAAAAAATTACCCTCACGTGCGATTATTTTTTTATTTTAATACTAACGTTGAAATGTTTCTAAAGAACATTTCGAAAATTTTGGTTCAAAACACAAGGTTTTATGCAAATAATTTATTCGTTTTCTAAGTACTATATATCCAAAAGTATTGCACGTAGAACGATGTGTAATATACGAAAATAATCATTAACTCATCAAGATTTGGACATATGTTAACTAGATACTAGTACGAAAGTGTTATTTTGTGGATAAAGCAAGAAAATCAATTTTTCATTGTGTTGGAATATACGTGATGTTTATCCGCTCTTGCAGTGCTTTGGGGGCATTTTAAGGACCTTGCTTATGTATCCCCTCTACCAAAAGCGATAAACAAACTCAAGGACAGAAGTCATGCTGCAGTGATGACAGATCAAGAAATTACCAGGAAGACGCTAGACGCTATCAAGGGTCCAACGTCGGGATCAGTTATTCAAAAGGTGTAAGAACTTAAGAGGTTTGTAAATGACCCTGTTTATGTATTTCCATTACCAAAAGTTGTAAAAGAACTCAAGGACAACATCTATATGTCAGTGAGGACAGATAAAGAAATTACCAGGACGATGCTGTATGCATCAAGACGTAACACGTACGCACACAAAAGAGGCATCACTTTTCTTGTTTTGCCGCCATATTAAAACTACTGAACTCGTATTACCACATGGTTAACACAATTCTATATCTTGACGAGTTTGAGGTTATATTCATGTATGACTCATTGTTGTAAGCATCATCCTTTTGGATAAATAGTGTTTTGAAAAAGGAAGAATTATTTGTAATAACCTTGTATATTTTTACTGTTTCAGATTTTGTTTTCCGCACTTTATTATTTTTTAAATAAAATAAAAATATTAGAGCATGGGAAAAGGCATAGCAATGAAGGAAGCTTTGAAGAAATGGTCCGAGAAAATGGGAGAAACTCCTGCAGAGGCGAAAGTCGTGAAAGTCAACGGTTGGATTCCTCCAATTGACAAGCTGGACGCTTCTTTGGGAACATTGAGCAACTGTGAAAAGTTATCTCTTTCAACGAACATGATCGACAAATTGACAAATCTGAATGCATTGAGCAAAATTAAAATTTTATCCGTTGGTAGAAATAACTTGAAGTCACTCAATGGTGTTGAAGCTGTTGCCGAGACGTTGGAAGAACTTTGGGCTTCCTACAACAGCATTGACAAATTGAAACCTGTTTCGAACTTGAAGAATCTGCGTGTTTTCTACTTGGCTAATAATACGCTGAAGGACATCAATGAACTTAAGAACTTAGCAGATTTGAAGAATTTGGGAGACTTAGTTTTGAAAGGCTGTGCTCTGGAGACCATTCTTGGTGAAAACTATAGAGCCAAAGTTTCAGAAGTTTTACCGCAGTTGAAAAAGTTAGATGGAGTCGCTTTCGGGGGCCAAGCAGGACCGGATGAAGAGGAGACCGCTGAAGAATAAGATTGTTTTTTCTTTTATGTTTTTTAGAAAGTTTTTCGCAACTAGGCGTGGCTCAGTTTATCCTGTAAGATATTTCAAGTTATATGCAGCATATGAAGAAATTGTGCAATTTTTTTTTTACTTTTCGAATTCTTAGTTTTAAATACTTTTCGAATTCTTATTTTGAATGCAAAAGTGCTGTTTACTTTTTTAATTCATGAAGCAATGTATTTAGAGCCAATAGAGCAAGTTACAAAACTACTGGTGAACATTTTGGCAGTATTGTTTATTTCATAACAAAATATTTAACAGATGAAAAATTATTAATAGTCATTAATTATGTTTAGCTGTACAAACGAAGCCGAGTTTTATATTGTGCTAAATTGTTTAAAATTAACTCTTAAAATAAGTTAATATTAATAAAATGTGTATAAAAACTCCTTTCTCTGTTTCAATCTACTCTCTTTCTGTTCCCGTATTAAACTAGGAAATTATATGACTTTAAATTTAAGTGAAGGATAGTTTTTTTTTTATTTTGTCCCCATTTTGAAAACACAAATCCAGCCACATCCATTTTTTTTACTTTCTTCTGTATCCAAATTGTAGAAGAGAGGTTTAAATTCTTGAAAAGTGTCAAACTTCACACATTTAGGCGGTTTAACACGTTTTGAGGCGTGCTGAATTCATTTTTACTATTTTTGGAAAATATTTTTCTGTATTTGTATGACTGAAGTTTTGTTCTCCCTTTAACACAAAAGTACAGCATGAAGTAGAATGAAGTTTCATACACATATGTTTTCTATGGGAATTATTACTGATTAATTTCTGGCACTAATTCGTTCAAGGAGGGTGTAAAAGTCGAGTTTACTTCGTAAGACTGCAGCATCCATACCAGGAAGCCGCATGTTAGTGTAAAATAAATAAATAAATAAATAAAAATCTGGTATGGACCCCACACTACTTCCTTTTACGTGTAAATTTCTTAGTACTTGCCTTAAGTGTTAAAAAAGTGCTTGGAGTGAGCAAGGTAACAATTCAAATATTTACTCCCCTAATCTACCACGAAACAATGCAAAAAATATTTTACAATGGTTATTTTTCTAAATATTGCTGATTTTAATATCATTTAGTGAATTTTTCGCAAGATATCGCCAATAGCGCCAAGTTGAACCCAAATTCAAAAAATATTTTTTTCGCCAAATTTGTCGCCAAGTTGGCGTCAAACACTTGGCGACCAAAAGCTTGGCGACATGTCGCCAAGTAGTGGCGCCAGTTCATATCACTTGAGTCTGTATTGAAATTAACATTGATTTACCCCAAAAAAGGGTAAAAGACCCCTTTGGGAACATTCGAATGCAATCACAAGGGGAGGTGCACAACTAGACCCCCCTCAGAGCCTACATACCAAGCTAGAAGTTTCTACGGCATATAGTTTTTGAGTTATGCGAGCCACATCCGCACATACATCCGCACATACGTACATACAGACGTCACGAGAAAACTCGTCGTAATTTACTCGGGGGTGGTCGAAATTGATTTTTCGGCTGTTTGTATGTTGTTAGGTACATATGCACGTGCTGACAGGTCGAAAAAACTGCGCGACATTCATTCAGGGGTGAGCAAAGTCAAAATTTAGACCGAAATTTAAGTGAAATTTTTTTCGTGAACACAATACTTCCTTTACTACGTAAAAGGAAGTAAAAATAGGTATGAATCGAAAAAGCGCTGTAAAACGTGTCAACATGTCTCTGGGCGCATACATTTTCCGCCTCGTGTTCCCGTAGTTGAAATAATCTTCTCGTAATCTTAAAAATCTGCCAACATTTTAAGAAAATTGCCAAATTTAGCGAATGTCAGAAAAAATGGAAGCAATCTTTCACATGATTTATAAAGGATGCAGACAGGACAATGGCGTGATTAATTTCTAGCAAAATTTAGAGCTTTCCTTAAAATTCGATAGGCTTTAAGACCTTATATCTCGATAACGGGCGAACGAGGGCAAGTATTTTTGGGCCCAAAATGTCTCAAGTTGCTCTTTCGATTGCCACCTATTTAAACTTTTTTTCGTTTATACACTTGGCGTATGGTTTCCTGGCAAGAAAAAGCGAAGGATTCAAATAAAAATTGGTACATTATATTGGTATATAAGATAATACAGGTTCAATTTTAGAGTCACCATCTCTAAAGAGATAAAGCAAGCGAAGGTTTGACATCTCTATTACCAATATATCACTTAAAACTTTCAATTTAAGTCTTTAGTTTAAGAGCTTACACTACTCGTATGTCACCAAAAGTATTGGGACACTTTCAAAAATTCGTATTCTTAAGTATTTTTTCTCTACTAATAATAAAGCTGAAGGTGGGTCTTTCTTTCTTTCTTTCTTTCTGTCTGTCTGTTACGCGCGTAGCTCCAAAACCGTTCGGTCGATTTTCATGCCACTTGGCACAAAATTAGTTTGTAGCATGTAGTTTTGCACCTCGAAGCGATTTTTCGAAAATTCCATTTCGTTCTTTTTCTATTCGAATTCTTAGCGGAAATTCGATAAAATAGGGAAGAAATATTTCATACACATTTTCAAGTCTTATGTCATTCGAAAGCTTGAAATTTTCTGCACAAAATGAAGTTTTTTCGAAGTTTCTACGATCATCAGGAGAGCTGTAACAATTGTTTTTAGAATCCCGGAATTCAAGGCTTATCTTCAGTAAAGCAAGCCAAACGATTCTAAAATGGTTGAGCTCGAGAATAAAATTTGTTTGAAAAGAGAGATGAAATGAATTATTTTATCAACGGAAATCAACTTTTCATGTTGTTACCATGGTTACGTGTTCATACTTATTTTTGTTTCGTTCTTTTTCCAGCGTTGCCAGACGTAGTATTTTTGATTCTACGGTAATATTTTTTCGTCCCAAATAAGGAGCGTAGTATTTTTCTGGCAACCAAGTTTCCAATATACTAATGACTTAATTGAAAGATTTGGCGGATTTTTGTTTTCATTTTCATAGATTTCGCATTTCAGCAACATTGATTTTGGCAACGTTTGGAAACAGTAGTATTTTGTAATATTTTTTTTAGAGGAGGCGTAGTATTTTTTTGTTCC
>JAXGGA010022723.1:0-14534 GCA_038373865.1 Uloborus plumipes
GAAAATCCTTCTCGGGTTATAGAGTGATCTCCTCTTAGAAAAATAGAGTTCAGTCCACCAAACTTTTTTTCGGGGCGTCACCCCTCACATCTTCATTTTTTTTATTCGCCAGCCGTTGGCGCTGCGTTCGAGGCCCACACATTCTCGGTGACCCCATTTGCAGGCCACAGGGCCCCAGAAAGTCTGGACCGCCCCCATCAGTCGGTCTAGGGTCCACCGCACAAAGGCATAGTGGAAAATTGGCTACAAACGCCCCGACGGTGACAAAGGGCGCTGTAAAATTCCACCCTATTGACACCGCCGTCTCATCGGCGCCTGGTGCCAATCATCTCCGTCTGGGGTAAGGGAATGGCTAAGATGCCACAACACTTTCATCACAAATGTGAATCTCAAACAAAACAAAGTATCGTTTCAACACCGTTCTCAGCAATTTCGTCCAAGTCACACTGATTACTTTAAACATCATGACAAAAAACATTTGCAAGAGTAACAGATTTTTTCTATTGGAGCTTTGAATTTGTGGCAGGGGACTGTTTAAAAAATCTCCGGACAGAATTTACATGATAATTTTAAGTTTTAGAAATACGTAATTAGACCTTATTTCATAAAAAAGATAGTTGCATTATTCTATTTTTTGATATTAATTTCCAAATTTATGTTGTGTTCATAGGTTTTTTGAAATATTGCCTTTAAGTGTTAAACTATTGGATTGGGACAGCCAGGGGACTATGTTTTTGGTGCTAGATAATTTCTAAAAGAAAAAAAAAATAAATTGTTATCGCTCCAAATACAATTGGGCTACAAAGTATTAATGCTTTACTTGTATTAAGAGCGATAATTACTTTATTACACTTTATTATTTTTTAAATATTCGGTCCGGACAGCCAATTACGAGTTTACAGAGAATCGCCCATATGTATATGTATATATAAAGTATGCACAAATTGTTTTTCAAAAGTAGATGGGGTTGGAGTCATAATTATTCCTAAATTCCCATTATTCCATTTATTATAAATATTTGTATGCATAGCGAAGCAGTTAGGACTCACATGCCAATGCTAAAGAAAATACTAATGTCCGGGGAAAGTGGCTATAAGTAATTCAGAAATTGCTACTAAACTAAAAGTATCTACCGGCCAATGGTGACTAATAAAAAGTGTGACTTTACAGGTTTACAAGCTAACCTTTCCCCCAGTGGAAAAATGCTGGCGGGGAATTCGAACGGGTTGGAATGAGATTAAAAATGGATTCATTTCCTTTTGTTTCTGAGGTGGGGAATGGGTGAGTGGGCCCCACCTGCAGCACCTGATTTTTCCGATTCCATCTGTCGGATTTCACTTTTCTGGGAATCAGGTTGCTCCCAGGCGCGCACCCCCTGCACCTGGTCCCTCTCTGCTTCGTTACGCTCGCATAAAAAAGCTCACCACTTCGGAACCGTTTCAAGGTTTGGGAGGCACACGCCGCCACACAATGCGCGCTCTCGACCGAGACTCGGCTCAAGACAGCGCTGCCCTTGCCCGCAGCCTTCCTCTTAATTGACCACAGTCTCCATCCTTCGACGCATCCTTTGCTGCTTCGGAAAGGACCCACTCTCACCTTCTTTCCATGCACCTCTCTTGCAAGGATCATGACTCTGTGGTGAGTGGCTTTCACATTTCCCAAAACTTCAACACAATTTGCTTGCTAATACCATCCCTTTAACTATGCGAGCAAGATTTTGGATTTGCAATATGTAACTATAGTATATTTTTTTCGCATTCGAACTTAATAAAGAGAAACAATAAGGGACTCTTTTGGGTATAAATAGGAATTAATTTAAAAAAAAAACCTTCATTTGCGCTTTTTTTACGGGACATTTATAAAAACCTAAAACATGATATTCCTCAAGAAATCATTATCAAATTGTTTACGTATTGCAAGAATTCTTTCTTTAAATAATTTTCTAGGGATTGCACTAAATAATTTATACTTTATGGATATTTTTCAAATTGGGAGCTCTGATATCTAAAAATGACGGCAAAACTGATAAAAATCTTATGATAAATAAAAGAGCAGAAAATGATGTTAATAAGCACAAAACTTGCAGCAAACTGCAGACATGTGTTTCGGGGATACAAGGAGCCACTCTTTCAAAGCAAAAATTTATTTTAAATGTATTTCCATCCATAAGTTCATTTCTTTTGCATCAAAAAAGCAGTTCCGTTTTGCATTGAAAACACGTGTCTGCAGTTTCCTGCAAGTTTTATACTTTATTGACATTGTATTATTTTCTTTTGTTTTTCAGTGCAAATGCATACATTTAATTCTCATAATAATCGTTCGATTAACTCTAAAATCTTAATTTAATCAAATAGCATTTCGATTCTAGAACTAAAAACTCCCCAGATAGATGCATTCAGTTTATTTTCAGCTACTGCTAAATTATCACTTCTACTTAAGTTAAAAAAAGGCTTTGAAAAACAGCTTGGATTAATATTATTTTTTAAAATTTAACTTATTTATGCGCAGAAATACGGCTCTATTGATAATCTTTATTGAGTTCAAAAAATATGTTATGGAAGTCTAAACTACAAATTCCAGAAATTTTGCGCAACATGTTCGGACTCTTTAACACTGTCACGTTCTGGTATTTTAAATGTTTTCAAATATTTATACGTTGTGTGCATTTAAGAAATAAGAAACTGATATTTTTGAGCTCATTGCAAGGAAAAAGCTGAATTATTTGCGCATTTCGTCATTAGTCATAAAGATGATTAAAATACCAAATAAAACGAACTTTACCGTATTGTATGATGATTCATTATGAAACGATTTGCACTCAGAAATAATACTTACATGGTGCGATTTACCACTGAAACGAAAAATGTGCACAGACATGAAATCAAGAAACGTAAATTTGCAGCGCATCATTTTTCATTAAAATACCTAAGACTAATGGGCATTAAAATAGCAGAAAGCAAGACATTTACACGTTTCATCATAAGTTATTGTAAGACTTTAAATTTGTGCGCAATAAAACACCAATAAAAATGTACTTTAACGTATTGCATGATTTATCACAGAACGATTTGTAAACAGTAATGATATTTGTATTGCTCCATTTACTATTGAAAATAAAAATTTATGCAGTCATGAAATCGAGGAAAGTAAATTTGCACCGAGCAAAATTTATCACTGAAATACTTAAGAGTTATATGCATTTAAGTAGCAAAAAAAAAAAAAAAAAAAACTTTATTATTTGAGCCTTTTGTCGTCAGTCATTAAGACAATTAAAATTTGTACTCAGTCAAATACCAAAAAAAAAAAAAAAAATCTTTTGCGTATTGCATGATTCATCATAAAACTACTTTTGCTCAGTCTAGAGATGACACTCATAAACTTTGGTACTTTATGAGTTACTAAGTGCTGTAAACATTGGTAAATAAAACTCACTTTGAGTAAATTTGATCTAAAAATTACATTCGCGCTCTTTGGAGCTACAGAAAGCCTATTCTTTAATGTTAGAAACTTGGTCGATTTGAAAAAAAGCTTTCCTTTTTTTTTTTGCTCAAAAGCTTCATTATTTTGTACTAATATGGAGTTCTTATTAATTCCAAAGCAAGTGTGAGTAACTCTTATTTCAGTTTTGAGCTAAAACACGCTGGATTAATCTATGCCTTTCCAGCAACATTCAATAAGCAGTTCAACTTTGCTGAATTCTGTTTGCACGTACTTTATTTAAGATAAGTTAATATATCATCAAAAATGTGACATTGCCTTTAAAACGGTATCAATTGAGAAAAAAAGAGCATTTTATGTTTTAAAAAAAAGTGCCTTGGAAACACTCTATGACTAAATGTGAACATGACATTCACCTATTTTCCTTTTTTTTTTCATCAACGAGCTAAATTTCTGTTACACCTTTTGTAGATAAAGGTGCTACTTTTTAAGAACTTTCACGGACGCGTGGTCTGTTGGGCGTAAGCACATCTGTGGGCGAGCGGTTGACGACCTCAGTCCTAGTTCCTAAATACAATCGATATTTTTTAGGAATTGTTTTACGATAGTGATTTGTAACCCTCCACCAAGAATGTTTATAAAACTCTTTTTGGAATATGCATATGAGAATTAATGAATCTCTTAACTAAGTGTTACTGATAGATTGCCCTGCTTTCCATAACAAATGCTCTTTATTACTCAAATCTAACTTTATTAAAAGTTAGATTTGAAACTGTTGCACTCAAAAAAGTAGGGGTGGTTCTTTTTTTTTCTTCTTTTTGTTACAGATAGCTAAAGTCAGTCACCTTAACTTATAAATATTTTAAGTACAGGATTTTTCAGTCTCTGGTTATTTTGTGTTTCTACATGAACATGAGAAGAAAACCTTGTCTTTACAAACTGCATGAATTTGTCTCTTGTCGATTAAAATTCTGCCAAATCACAATCCACGAATGTTTATCTCATTTTCAGAAATATAGCAGTCTTTCAAACGTGTTTAGCACGGAATATATCAGTCACTTTTCATTATGTTTCATATAACTGAAAGCAGTACTCCTGACACGATTTGAGTGTGTCCTTCAAAGATAATGAGCATGTGCCAGCTTAAAGTATAATCGTTTTGCTGCTAAAAAGTAGATTTGCGAGTCTTCATGCGTGATAATACAGCAGTTAAGAGCAAAATGATGTGAGTCAACTTTTCTATAATTTTTATTTACACCCCCGGAAATGAGTTTTATCCTCATTTTACATCATGCAAAAAGAGTTCAAGTCTAGGTTGTCGATCGAGAGCCGTCGTGAAACGCAATAGTACCAGTGCTTTAAGTAAAAGTGGCTACTAAACCATTCAATGACTAAATCCTGTTTGATTGACCTGCACCACTTTCTATTTCAGTCGTTCAACTGCCAACTTTAAAATCCCTTTTCTTATTGCGTAACGAATCAAATTGTCAACAAAAGTGAAAGAAGTATTACGGTATTGAATAAAATTGTAATCTTGGAGACTGATAACGAGGCATCATTAATGATTAAATTTAAAAATGGCTTAATTTTACACGTTGAAATTGAACTTAGTAGTCTATAAAAATAATAGAAATAAAAATTAAAAAGCTCCTTGTTCTAGTAAAATTCGGTATTTTTCTGTATTTATAGTTTTTCCAAATTCCACTGAGAAATGTCTTTTTTCACGTAGGAAGCTATTCCTTGACATTAATGTCAGTAATGAATTTTGACCGAATGTTTTCATCATTTTTTTAGAAGGCAATATGTCCTTTTCGAAAGAAGGTAATATGTCCTTTAATGTATCATTTGTTCTGTTTGTTTGATTAGCGTTATATTCTTTTTTGCGCTTATTTTAGAGTCATTTTAAGACATGAACTAGACGTTTAGTATCAAAAACCAGCTCAATCCATAATATTTGAAAAGTTTTTTTTTTCTTTTCATAATTTGATATTTGTTTTTCTATACTATCAAGCCACAAAGCGATTTGAGTGCATCTCTTTTCATCACGTCGAAAACTGCTACAAAAAACTCGTTTTACTGCAAAATCAGCTCAATCTATGCTTTTATCCAATCGCCACTGTAAAAGCTAACGATTACTTCAACAACCTTATTACATACGTGACGTAAAAGTAAGAAATCAAGCGAATTTAATTGGCATTTGAATGGAAAATTATTTAAAAAAACGAAAAAAAAAGGCCAATCTATTTAAAAACCAGTTCAAACCAAATTATCATCCAATTATTCAACCAAATCATAGTTCATTTGAAAAACTCGCGGAGGGGATGCACCCTCGCACTTTTATGCTAATGAAGCTAGATAGTAAAAAAAACTTTCCCTTCAACGCTTCAACTTGCAACAGTTTCACTTCATTCACATTATCCGCACTTCCTTTATGCTGAAATTTGATGTCTCTTGATATTCAGCATCGCTCGTCTCGCTCGAAGCTTCGTTGCTTTTTGGGCGTTTTCTTTTTTTTTTGGCTCTTTGAGAAGTGCTTTGAGTTTATCACTCCTTACGCTGGTCTTCTTCTACTACGGTTTTTAACGCCAAAACCGCATCATAGACATAGGAAGTAAACAATTAAAATAATGGAGTCACGCACACCCTAAGTGCATACGTATTTTAAAACTGAAAAAATAAACTCGGATGTAGGTTTTGAGGTTTTTTACCTAAATTACTTGAGATTTGATAGATCACTTCTTTTTGCGTAACATAGCATCACAACGTGTAAACTGAATAAATAATTAAATAAATAACCTCTTTTTATTTTTATATTACTTAAATGAATGTTTATTATTACAATATTTGCTCCTACGACCGATAATCACGCGATGTCATTGAGATAGCTAAGCAAGAAAAACTAGGGTTCACTTTTTCCCGTTTATCTGCAAAAATATATAGGCGATTCTCTGTAAACTCGTCTTTTTCACACGAAATCTGTCCGGGCACGGTTTTTTGAAATGTTCGTATAATTATAATACTATTGCTCAGAAAATGAATCCTTTACTTTGGTTTGAAAGAGGGCCAATTGAAGTTTGTGTTTTTCTGATAAATCATGATAGGGGGTAAGTCCCCCGCCTAGTATAACTAGGCAGGGGACTGTGCCAGGTGACTGTGTTTTTGCTCTTTGTTGCGTAATATCTGCAAAACTATTGGAACATAATTAGTTACGAGACTACCTATAAATTTAGGCACAAATCGTGGACATAATAACTAATATGTTTTATAATTAAATTAATTGACAATAATAAAATCACTTCCCAGAGGACTGTTTTCGCAACGACCCAGATGCATACTTTCATCACAAATGTGGCTCTCAAACTAAGCAAAGTAGCGTTTCAACACCGTTCTCGGCGATTTCGGCAAATTCACACTGATTACTTTAAACTTCATGCCAAAAAGAATTTGCAAAAGTTATAGATTTTTCGTATTACAGCTTTGAATTTGTTGCAGGGGACTGTTTGAAAAAACTCCGAACAGAATTTACATGACAATTTTAAGTTTTAGAAATACGTAATTATACCTTATTTCATAAGAAAAATATAGCTTCATTATTCTATTTTTAGATATTAATTGCCAAATTTATGTAGTGTTGATAGGTTTTTTGAAATATTGCCTTGAAGTGTTAGACTAATGGATTGGGACAGCCAGGGGACTGTGTTTTTGGCGCTTAGATAATTTCTAGAAAAAAAATTAAATTGTTATCACTCCAAATACAATTGGGCCACAAAGTATTAATGTTTTACTTGTATTAAGAGTGTTAATTAATTTATTACACTTTATTATTTTTAAACTAGCTGACCCGGCGAACTCTGTTCCGCCTTAAAGGCAATAAATAAGAAAATTTTTAAATTTATTAAGTTTTTTATTATTAGAAAATACAAAAAAAATTAAGTACCTACATTAATCATTCATTATTGTTTCTGTATTTTAGTACATAGGTTGCTCTTCACTAAAGTACCTTGTGTTGCACAACATGTTTTTTTTTATTATCAGGCTCAAAAAGAAATAACACAGATGGTCTTCCGACCCGTAAACATGCCACATATAATTGACCATGGGAGAAACGGTGATATTCTAGATTCAAAACCACAAACTTTTAAGGATTGGCCTTGTGATTTGTTAAAGGTCATGACAAATGCAAGACGGATCGGAAATTGAAGTCTTTTAAATTCAAACGGCATATCGGTTGGGATTATCGGGATTCTAGGAATGAGCAATCGTTTCTGACAGCTTATCACATATAAATGTCAAAGGAAGTAACGTGTTTGTTTATAATTTATTTCACGAAAAAGTCAAATAACACTCAACGCCCTGCTAACTTACAACCTGTTTACTGCGCACCGGTAGCTGCCAGAACATGTGCTTTATGTCGCTCAGCCATGGAGGTGTCAAAAAAGGCGTAGTAAAAAGGCTTAGTCAATAAGAAAGTTTTTCTATTTATGTAACTGACACACATACATTATAGCCTATGTCCGTCTCCTGGCTCTAAGCTATCTACCCACCAATTTTTAGCCATATCGGTACAGCCGTTCTTGAGTTATAAGTAGTGTAACTAACACGACTTTCTTTTATATATATATATATAGAAGATAGAATAGTAGTGAGAAGAACAACCTCTTTAACTGCAGTGCAGGAGCTATCCCATCAAGCGCTCTCTACCTCTCAGGCTCAGAAGCGTAAAAACTCTTAAGTGACAATCGTTTCTGACAGCTTATCACATATAAATTTTAAGGGAAGTAACGCGTTTGTTTGTAATTTACTTCACAAAAAAGTCAAATAACACTCAACGCACCGCTAGCTTACAACCTGTTTACTGCGCACCGGTACTTGCCAGCACGTGTGCTTTATGTCGCTCAGCCATGGAGGTGTCAAAAAAGGCTTAGTCAATAAGACAGTTTTTCTATTTACGTAAGTGACACACATAAATTATAGCCTATGTCCGTCTCCTGGCTCTAAGCTACCTACCCACCAATTTTTAGCCATATCGGTACAGCCGTTCTTGAGTTATAAGTAGTGTAACTAACACGACTTTCTTTTATATATATAGAAGATACTCAGTCCGGACAGCCAATTACCAGTTTACAGAGAATCACCCATATGCGTTTTGTTGTATAGTGAATAGCAATTTTTATGAGTGAAACTAAGGCGTACATCGAATAGCGAAAACTTTGCATTAAACATTTTAAGAAGTATGTTTAAGAGTTTATTGTTCTGGGGCATTAAAAATTTGCTTGCCATACGAAATTGCTAAAGGTAATTAATGCGTGCATTTTTTTCCGAATACATGTAAAAAACACAACCGTTCACACACATAAGTATGTATAGTTGAACTTCGTCAATTCGAACGCGCTTAGAACGAATTTCTGATAAAACGAACTGCATTTCCGATTCCCGTCCTCCTGTTTGTATATACCCTGTTATATGGGAGATTCTCTGTAAACTGGTAATTGACTGTCCGGACGGAGTATTTTAAAAATAATAAAGTACAATAAAGTAATTATCGCTTTTAATACAAGTAAAGCATTAATACTTTGTGGTCCAATTGTATTTGGAGTGATAACAATTTAATTTTTTTTTTCTAGAAATTATCTAAGGGCCAAAAACACAGTCCCCTGGCTGTCCCAATCCCATAGTTTAACTGTTCAAGATAGTATTTCAAAAAATCTGTTAGCACTACACAAATTTGGTAATTAATATCTAAAAATAGAATAATGAAGCTATATTTTTCTTATGAAATAAGGTATAATTACGTATTTCTAAAACTTAAAATTGCCATGTAAATTCTGTCCGCAGTTTTTTCAAACAGTCCCCTGCAACAAATTCAAAGCTGTAACACGAAAAATCTATAACTTTTGCAAATTCTTTTTAGTATGAAGTTTAAATTAATCAGTGTGAATTTGCCGAAATCGCCGAGAACGGTGTTGAAACGCTAATTTGCTTAGTTTGAGAGCCACATTTGTGATGAAAGTATGCATCAGGGTCGTTGCGAAAACAGTTCTCTGGGAAATGATTTTATTAATGTAAATTAATTTAATGATAAAATATATTAGTTATTATGTCCATGATTTGTGCCTAAATTTATAGGTAGTCTCGTAACTAATTATGTTCCAATAGTTTTGCAGATATTACGCAACAAAGAGCAAAAACACTGTCACCTGGCACAGTCCCCTGCCTAGTTATACTAGGCGGGGGACTTACCCCTTATCATGATTTATCAGAAAAACACAAACTTCAATTGGTCCTTTTTCAAACCAAAGTAAAGGATTCATTTTCTGAGCAATAGTATTATAATTATACGAACATTTCAAAAAACCGAGCACGGACAGATTTCGGGTGAAAAATGACGAGTTTACAGAGAATCGCCCCATATATATATTTGGTTTGTTATTTGAGAATTTGACCTAAGCCAATTTAGAGCTAAAAAGAACCGATATATATATATATATATATATATATATATATATATATATATATATATATATATATATATATATAATATATATATATATATATATATATATATATATATATATATATATATATATAATATATATACAGGGTGTCCACTCCAATCGTGGACCAATAGCTAATTTCTAAACCGTTAGAGATAAGCATATAGTTTATTTGGGAAAAAAATTTCCAAATTATGAAAGGAATTTTGTGTCTATTCAATGTTTTTCAAAAACTCAAATTTTGAAAGAGTTACGAAATTTAAATTTTTATACAGCCCCCCAGTCCTATCAATCATATTTAGTAAAACATTCTTGACACTGTAACGTTTAAAACTAAAAAAAAATCACTCTTCTACGACAAAAATCGACCAAGTTATGACGTTTTGAAAAATCAAGATTTTGAAGGATTTCGCATACGGTCCCTTAAGCGATCTCTCGATGACGTCATGAAACAATGCAAAATCTTGATTTTTCAAAACGTCATAACTCGGTCAATTTTTGTGGTGGAAGAGTGATTTTTTTTTAGTTTTAAACGTTACAGTGTCAAGAATGTTTTACTAAATATGATTGATAGGACTGGGGGGCTGTATAAAAATTTAAATTTCCTAACTCTTTCAAAATTTGATTCTTTGAAAAACATTGAATAGACCCAAAATTCCTTTCATAATTTGGAGATTTTTTCCTAAATAAACTATATGCTTATCTTTAACGGTTTAGAAATTAGCTATTGGTTCACGATTGGAGTGGACACCCTGTATATATATATATAATATATATATATATATATATATATATATATATATATATATATATATATATATATATATATATATATATATATATATATATATAGTGAGAGAGATAGAGAGAACGAATGAAAAAAGAAAATTGAGAAAAATGCTATCATAGTACACTAGTGCAACAACTATAGATAACAAAAGTAGATAATTTTCAAAATAGGGAGATTACAAGGGTTTTGCCTTTCACAGGTGAAAAATCCTAATTTATTTCATTTTTAAATTTCAACTCATGTTCACTAATGAGCCATTACTCATTTTATTGCATTAAAATGGGCCATGTTAGGCTAAAATTTATTATTTCTTTATTAGTATGACTATTGTTATTATTATTATTGTTGTTGTTGAAATTTGCAGTGTGCTTGCATTATTTTAGGAAGCACTTCTGACGTTATGACATTTTTCATAAATTTAAAACTTTATTCTATTGCTGATTGCAGTTTATATTCTTGTGTAGACTAAATATTGGTCACTAATTTCGTTACAGTCTGTTGATAATGCACGAGCACAAGTTGTAATCCAAAATCTTTTTCTTAATACCGTTGAAGGTTAACTCGCTGCAATCAAAGAGTATACTGCAAACTCTTTTGGTATCCACCATTCTTTTCAACAGAAATGCATTAAATAAAGCAGTTTCTTACACGAATGCTATCTTGGCGCGTTATTGCTTGCCAACACGGTACCATTCTAAAGTAAATAGACCGTATGTTATTACCCTCTTTGTGCTTACTTTATTGTTGCTCAACTAATTCAATATTTCTTTTGTCACATTCAAAATAATTTTTCTTGTTTAAATTGAACTGGAATCTGTTTTACCTCGATTTGTATTTTCATCTAAATGCTGTGTGTAACAGGAAAATACATTTACGGAATCAAGTCTATTGCTAGGGAAAAGTAGAAAGCTATTTCATAAAAAATAAAGGAAGTTGATTAAAGTAAGTTTTTTAGGACTAGTTCTAAATAAAGCTTGTATTTTGCTCATAATAATATGCATTCAAGCAAGACTAGATCCAATTTGATGCTTTAATTATTCCATAATTTTGGTTAGATCTTATAGTAAAATTAAAATACAAAGGGGAAAAAATACTGTTATTTAATAGTAATAAAGAAGGCTGATGCCTTGAAACCTTGATTTTTTCACTCAGAGCAATGAATACCAGTTTTGAAATTTGATGCTTTAAATGTTATGCCATTTATGACCTACATATTATGTGTGGTGTACAACAGCATTTGCGAATCAGATGTGCCAATGAACAAAATATATAATATTCAGCAGATTAAAACTAAACTCAGTGGCCCATGGGAGTTAAGACCTACTGTGTCCAATTCAACTGCTACCCAGCCGAATGCTCTTGGTAGCAGTTGAGCAGTTGAGTTTCGACTTGCGCGAGGATGTGTTCAAAGACCTTTCGCACAAGGAGTTGCAACCCCCCCCCCCGGAAAAAGGAATTTATTTTAAACATGCCTAATTATTTTAGCCACATGTAAACACCTCTAAAACTGCTTTAAATTATTTCTTAAATATATATATTCGTTTCTTACATATAGAACTAACATTTTACTGTATTGTAAGAAAATCTGTATCATTCAACATAAAATACTGTTACGCTGCACAAAATAAATGATCAATGGGAGAGAGACATAAAATAGAACAAAATGGTGCGTGTGTAGAATATAGTATTGTAGTACTATATAATGGTATCGTATCGTAGAAACAATAATTATATTTATATTTTAAAAAATAAATATGATGATTTATATTGAGCAATCAAATCGTTAAAAGTCTTCTTTACTTTTTCTGTAATTGTCAGAAACTTTCTCTTTTTCCTTCCATCTTCAAACGTTAGACAAAACAACAAGCTTGGTCGCCATTGTATTTCAGCCACTTTCATATTTAGAATGAAGCAAAAATAATGAAAAATGCGAAACGCTAACAAAACGATGCCTAGACTAGTACGGTGTGTCAACCCGCTAACTGACGCTAAAGGGTATGAAGTCAACTCACGAAACCAATATTTAATATCCGAAACCGAAGCAGATACTTATGCCCAGCGATTTCTTTCCAAAATTTTTTGGAAAGCTCTACAATTCCTTCCTTGTGAAAAAATCGCGTTTTCGTCATTTCACGTACGTCGGATCGCGTTGTGGAACTAGTCCTTTGTACCCATTTTATCGACCTACTAAAGCAATGTAACTGTGCGGCGCTACCACAAAGCCACTGGGCTTCATTCAACGAATAAAATGTAGAATACTCAGCATTTATGCATATTCATACACATGATGCACAGTAAAATTCACTTCTCCAGTAAGTCAGGTTAGGTACATTATGTGTGACGAGCAAACTTTTTCAATTAGGTTTTCTTGATCATGCTCTAATTTCAGTTTAATTAAAACATTATAGGACAATGAATATCTCTGCATTTATCAAACATGTGGAGGAAAAGGGGAGGGGAACTGATCAAAGGGTGATTCTGACAGATCAGAATTAAAAAAAAGAAAGCTGACATTATATTTTTTCTTCTTCAAGACTAAGCACAAGCAGTCGGGACAGTGATGGAAAAGTCCCTTAATGGGCTTTTCCAGTTTAAATTTTCATGGCTCCTCTTTGCGCTCGTTATAAGTAAGTTCGGTTGTATAATTATAGCAAATCGTGGGATGAATACTTCAACCAAGTAACTGCAATTCAGTTTTTTCCCGATCTTTGGAGAATTTGATCACTTGATTTTAAATGGTCATTAAATTAATCTGAATTTTAATTAATTAGAAGTTTACATGTTTTTTTTTTGAACAGAAGTTTTTAACAAAATGAAGCATTCAATTTTGCCAAATTTGTAGTTACACTGAAAAAAATGACCTGCTGTTTTTACAGTATAATGCTCTGGTAGCCGAGGTTCCAATTTGAAACTGTAAAATGCACGGTCATAAACTGTAAAACTAGCAATTTTACAATTTCTTACCGTAAAGTTAGCAACTTTACAGTTTATCACTGTAAAAGTAGCAATTTTACAGTTTAGTAATATAAAATTAGCTGTATCATACTGTGAATACAAAATTCATTTTTTACAGTGTATATAATTGTACACTACGATATTCTCATTCGTGCACACAATGAGTGATTGTGTGTAGAAGAAATCGTCAGTCGAATTTCTTAATCTGTGAAGTAGAATAGTAGGTAATCTTGGGGGGTTTGACGACAGCTTTGAAATGTCTCCCTCAAACAGCTTCTCTCTAAATACCGGAAGCACCTCGTTTTTGGTTTTTAGGGGACCAGGTAAGCCCTATCTCCGCCATGTTAAATTCACCAAAGTGATGTACTTTTTTCTCAGAAATGGAGAAAGATAGCGCTAAGAATATTTATACATGATAGAATAACATGCTTTAAAGAGTTCTTTTCTCTCTAAGTGGATATAAAAATATATATTTAATTATTTTACTCAAAACCACTTTCATCTCATTTATGCCCAATAGCTAAAAGACAGGCCACTTGTCAGTTACTGCGCAGACAAAAATCTGTAATGCGTATATCATTTTACTAAAGCTGTTTTTCACTAGTTGAATATTCCTTCTTGTTGAGAAAATCAGATGAAGTCACTAGTCGGATATCACAGTTAATTTATTGACAGTTATTTTTAGATAAATGAGTCAAGCAACGATACAGCATGGGTCGCTGTAGAAAGTAAGTGCTTTTCGCGAACTTATTTTTCACGAAATTTAATTATTTTAAAATGATTTGCTTAAATAGATCACAGAAGCCATCTGTAATGTTACTTTGCAAAAAATAATTATATCATTTTTTTTATAATCG
>JAXGGA010022724.1:0-14533 GCA_038373865.1 Uloborus plumipes
CCCTTTACAGGGGGTTTATAATTGACCAGGACAGGCCCTGCTGCTGGCCGCTACTTCAGGGTTGCCACAGGAAAAATGCAATAAAGAAGTAGCAAAAGTCGCCTAAAAATTTCAAAAAAGTCGCAAAAAAGTAGTCTAAAAATTTCAAAAAAGTTGCAAAAAAGTAGCATAAAAATTTTTAAAAAGTAGTTGAGGAATCAAAAAAGTTACAAAGACAAAAAAGATGCATTCATATGATTAGATAAATGTGGTAATAAATAAACAGTGCGGTTGAAAAATTAGCAACAGGACCGATACAATAGCAACAGGACCGTCATTTCGAATTTTCCCAGGGGGAGGGGGGGGGGCAAAGGGTGTATACACAATGTAAATTTACCAAAAAATGGCGAAAAGCATTATTCCTACTTACATGTAAATACATTGATTTCCCCAGGTCAGGGGGGGGGGGGGCAATTGACCCCCCCCCCTGAATATTGCAAAGAAGCAAAATTCAAATTCTATTTTTCTCATTTTTTGAAATTTAGAGCTTTTTTTGGACACTCTCACGCAGAATGGTTTTGCATCGGTTTGATGATATTACTTAATTTCCTTCTCAAACTATATCCACATAAAGATTCCGCAAAGTGATACGGTTTGACAAAGGAGTGATGATGTCAATTTCAAGTGGAATGCTACCGACTTTTTTCTGGAATAGGGCCCTAAATTATAATTTTAATTAGTGCTTCGTTTTTTGATTTTTCAAACATTGTAGAACTTAATAAAATTGAAGCAAAACCGGCAATACAGCACTTGACTACAGCCCTAAGTTGACACAGAGAATGATGATGTTCAAATTGGTCATGGAGTGTTCATGACAAATTTTTAAATAAGCTTTTAGTAGAAATAAAAAGAAAATTTATTTATTTGCATTTCAACAAAGCTTGATAAATATTAAAAAGGAAAAAAAAACTATTTTTTTACAAATGATGTAAAAAGATTGTATTTTTCACAATGTAAAAGATCCTAGAAGCATGTAAAATTGCAAATATATGAGCTTTTTAAAATAAAATAATTCAAGAATTGCATTTTAGTTAAGCTATGATGACAGATATTAATAATTAACAGCATGATAACTGAAATTTTGGCCAATGCTTGAAAAAAAATATCTTTTGAGGGGAAATACTGGCAAATTTCCTGCACTAATAGCATTTGCAAAATGAGAATTTTCAGGCAATTCCATGTTCCCCAGTTCAGTCAACACCCTATTTGAAGAGTTTGGATGACAAAAAAAACTTGAGTGCTATTTAGCAAACCACTTTTTGCCAAAAAACATTAAAATAGGTTATTTCCATCATTTGAACCGATCCTGAGTGCTGTTTAAAAACAATAGAGCAGATCGGTCCATAATAAAAGTCAAAGAAGGATTTTTTAAAGAAAAATATGATGAAATGGGAATGAAGAGTAATAAAAAATATGTATCAAAATATTAAATAAGCAACAAAGAGGGTGAAAAAACTCAACTATTTTCGAATAAAAACTTGCTTTGGAAAATAAAAAGTCTCCAAAAAAGTAGTTCTACTGAAAAAAGGTTGCTTTTTAGCCAGTTTTTGCATCAAAAAGTCTCCAAAGTCGCCTTGTAACAAAAAAAGTAGCAAAAAGTAGCATTTAAGTAGCCTGTGGCAACCCTGCTACTTTTGTATTTTCATTTAAAATCCCAAAGCTTATAGTAGTCGGAGCTAGAAACAACAATTCAAGTCGAGGCATTATTATAATGCCTGGTGTAATTGTGTAAACTCTTAGGCATTAAAATGAACACCCAAGGTGCCATTTATAATGTAAAAAATATATATGAATTTGAATATAAAAACGTAGGTATGAAATACTAGAAATGCTATACACTACGAATAGCATATTTAAAAATATCTTTAAAATATACAAAAGCAAATGATTTTTTAGAAGATGAAATTGATTGTACTTTCAAATTACTTTTATAAATTCATCCTTCAAATCAACCGCACATCTTAACCCATTAATGCCTAACGCCCCGTTTTAGGGACGGTCCAAAAAAGGGTCTGAATTTCCCCAAAATGAACATTTCAACCAAATAATAGTATTCAATTAGTACCTTGGTATTGTTTCAATTCGTTATTAACAGATTGCAGTACATAACCATTGTAAAATGTGTTCTGTAGCAGTTTTAATATGATCTTTATCAAAAATTATATCATTCAAAAAGCTAAGTTTTCAAAGTTATTCCCAGCTTATGTTAATTGCTGATTTTATTTCTTCTTATAAAATGTATATTTAAATATTATATCGTAGGCAGAAAAAAATTTCAGTAAAAAAAGTATGTACCCTCTGGGGTCTATCGGAACTTTTAAGGGACGATTTTCCTTTCCTTAATAAAACAATTATTTTTTACATAATATTTTTTTTATTATTTTTCCTGTCCATTAAACACTGTTTGTAACCAGTATACAAAATATCTTTGGGAAAAAAATGTCAGGCATTAATCGATTAATCAAGATAAATCCAGAAAGAAAAACTTAATGTGATCCTAAACATTAAGCATCAAATTTGACAGCTATGTTTGAAAATGTAGTAGTTAAATCAAAATTCGTGGTTGTACAATGTGACTAAAGACTGCCTATTGGAAAGGGTACCTAGGAAGGTGACAAGGTTAGTGAATGGATTTTCTGATTTAGACTATGACTCCAGACTTAGAATGCTTAATATGCATAGTCTTGAGCGAAGGAGAATTAGAGGGAACATGATTCAGTTGTTCAAATTTATCAAATGGAAAGATGTTACAGGGTTAGATTTTTTCATGGAAAGCAGGACAAGGGTTTATTGTTTTAAGCTGTTTGAATCTCAGGCTAACCTGGAAATTAAGAGAAATTTCTATTTTAGCAGGGTAGTGGGAACTTGGAACAGTTTACCAGTAGAGGCGGTAAGGAGCAACAGAGTAGATAACTTTAAGAGGACCATTGATCATCATTGAGGACTTTATAATTTGACTAGGAACAGCCTAGCTGGGTTGCTGGTGGTAGCATTTGTATTTGTATATTTCAGTAGCGTATATATGCTAGAATTTTGGAGGGGTTCAAGATGACCAGACTTAGACAGGTCCCCCCGCACACACTTTTTTCTTGGCAATCTAACTTTTTGGGGAGGGAAGTTCGGATGCCAGTTTTCAATCTTTTCGAGATGATAAAATAGAGAAAAGCGAAGGGGAGTTTAATCTGGAACTTTTTAAAAATTGAAGATAATTTTTGGCTGTGTTTGATAACCTTAAGGCCTCGTGGTTCCTCTATGAAACATTCTGAAACTGAAGCTTTTAATAGGCAATTTTTAGCTACCTTTGGTGACCTAAAGAGGGAAGATTGAAGAGTCTCTCCTAAAATGTATCGACTCTAAAGCTTCACTTAAGGTTATGTTGGTAATGCTCCTTGGGCTCTCAAACAATATAATTTTCTTTAAATTGTAGTCAATTTCAGGATATCTCTGGAAGAAAGTGTTCGGAGAGACCGGTGGCCCACCTCTCAGAGCTTTACAATAAATTTAAGTTTTTGGAGACATTTAGTGTTAAGGATCATAACGAAAATTTGAAAAATTGAAACTTATAGGTATAATTTTAAACTATCTTTGGTAGTATAGTTAAGGAAAAGGTGCTGGTTCAGCCTCTAGCTCGGTTGTTTTCCCTACTTGTTGGTTTTTTTTCCTTGGAAATAATCTGAACAACTGCCAAACGAATTATTTTATTTTATTTTATTATTTTTATTTTGGGAGGGGTGCGGGCCCCCTCGGCCCACCTCTTACATACGCCCTTGGTATATTTCTAATACTGATGTTAGTGAATGGCCTAGTTTTTTCGGAAAATACAGAATTGTGTATTTGTTTCAAAAAATTTTATATAAATCAGTGAAAAGCAAAGGGACATAAGAGGGGGTTTGAAAATTTTGATTAAAGCCCATTCAAAGTTCAAAATCCCTTTCATTGAAAATTATTTCTAAATCATGCTATCTAATGTCTCTTTGCTTCTCGCTACATTATATGTTTATCAAAAGAAGGAAGAAACAAACCTTAGATTTCTTCAAATAAAAATCTATGTCTTTTTTAATACTTGGTATCCATTTTTGTATTTCTTCAGGAGTATTTAGAAGATCCTGTAAATAGAAACAAATGTAAAATTGCAATACAAAAATCTCAAATAGGATAACTTCAATTCTTATATATAACCATAATTTCAATATCATTATGTAATTATATGCTTTATAATTTCTAAAAATGCTTAGTTTCAGAACTATTATTAATTAAAAAAAATCAAATATTGAAATAAAATAACAAAAAACACATAATGAAAAAATTCAAAAGGTGTAAAATACATAACATAACGTCAGTTTTTAAAGTTAGGAAAATGAGTGAATAACTTCATTTCAATAAAATTAAAACTAATATACAAACAAATAAAATGTAAGCAAGTTAAGTGACCACACTTAGCTGATTATTTTTTTATGTCACTGAATATTAACTCTCTTTCATTATACATAAAATTACAATTGCCATATTTATAGTTAATATAGAGGTTAAAAGTCAACTAACTTACAAGTTTTGGCCTTGTTGGATTAGCTTTTTCAAACTCTAGAGGTGATAAAGAAGTTCAATTAGTACAAAATAATAAAATAGAATGAAATAGAACAAAATAAATAAAGAAATAAAATAAATGAATTCCAAATTTTTGAGACATGTTTGGGGAAAAAAAGCATGGTTACTAAATCTTATAACTCTGAAACAAATTTCAAAGCATGCATAGTAAATACAACTCTGTGTTTGAAGAAGAAGAAGAAAAAAAAAAAAGCAAGGAATACGACACAGGTCCTAAAGCAAAAATTCAGTTCTGGTTTGAGAGCTCAAAAAATCAGTTTGAATAACACCCATATAAAATTCAAGAAAAACTAAAGCAGCAAAAAAATATTAAAAATATATAAATCTCTCTATATAAAGATGACAATGATTGTTTTTACGTTTGTAACCGCTGGCCACAGTACCTACAGACCTGAAACTTGGCGCAAAAATTCGAACGTATCCCTATGTAATGCATCTCGAAGGCCAAATTCTGAATTTCGAATTAGTTGTTTTTAAATTATTTAATTAGTCTCATTTTTGGTGTATCCGCCATAATTGAGGGGGGAAAACCTTCCCCCACCCCATAACATTATATATCGCTTGAAAGGGTTTTTTTTTCCAGAAAAAGAAAAGTTTTAGCATTTTTCTCTCCGTTAATTAGGACAGGAGATATTAATTAATCAAATTTAGTCAATTTTCAAGGCATAACTCTGTATGCAAAACTGAAATACTAGATCCATTTTCTATACAATCTGCTCTTTCTTCAGTGGTTTAAATTTACGTATAGAGTTAAGCCTTGAAAATGTACTAAATTTGAGTATATCTCCTGTCTTTTTGCTTTATTTGGCGAATTGTTTTAAACTTTAAAAGGACTTTCAGTTTAGTTTAAAAGGTTGTGGAGAAAATGGTAAGACTAGAATTTTCTATGTGATATTTTAAAAGAACTAAATGCATTTACAGCTTTTAAAATACTATGAGATTTATAGCTGTGATGCCTAATTAGTGAATTTGAGGTGTAATACAAGAATATATTCTAAAATTAAAGTTTTGCGGTGGCCAATAACTCTCACAATATTTTTAGAAAATTATAGTAATTGGCCCCCTATGATGAGAACGCTACTAATAACTCTAAATGTTTAGCAACAGAAAAATCAGATGAAGAATTTAATGTATTAAATAAGCTTATGTCCCTAAAAGACTTCCAAAATATTTTTGGAGGCAAAGTGGACAAGATAAAAGCACCGAAATATCAGGAGGAAGTTTCAAATAATACATGACCGTTATATAAAGATTGGCGCTTTTTTTTCCAGAATGATTTTTCTAAAAACAACTCTACCAATACTGAAATACTGACTGCAATTATAACAACAAATGCAAATTTGACTAATGAAAATGTGACAGCAGCAACAATTGTGATAACTCCTTTGAAAACTCCTATAAATTTGTGTACGTCAGCTACTCCAAACGAAACAACTCATTGTAGTAAATTTATTGATGATTACGAACAAAATGCACCAAAAAGTAGGAGAAAATTTCTTAATAGGATAGACAAAAAAACCTTTCTTTATAATTTCTGAGAGTTATAGAGCAGCTATTGAAAACAATGAACAAGAAAAGCAGCAAAAAGTGAAAAGAAAACGGAATGGACAAGCAGCCGTACAGAAAGAAAATGCTTTAAAGAAGACTAAAACAAATAAAGATAAGTCAAAAAATACAAAAGGGAAAGATGGAGAAAGATATTGAATGCTATAATGTTATAATATATTTAACGAGTGGAAAATATATTCAATTAACGGTATAATACCTTCATGCAATGGTATACTATATTCATGTAAAGGAATAATATTTTCATATATATATATATATATATGAATAATCCTATAACTGTATGGTTTCATAGCCAATAACTATGATAAGGTGGCCAATTACTATCAATTTGACATTTTTGCTTTTGCGTTGACTTTTTTCTAATAATATATCTGAAAAAGTGTTTTCAGACAGTATGAGTAGTAAAATGCATTAATATAGTATCATATGAAGTATTTCTTATTTATGCAGAAATATTTCATTTATTTTTTATTCAAGCATACAAAAAAACGATGTCGCTGAAGTGGCCAATTACTATACCGCTTCAACTATAATAATTTTACTTCAGAGGGTTGGAGTGAATTTAAATTTATTCAGTGGACTTCCTTCCCATTTAAATGCACGGGCATCGCCGTGCGGGTACTGCTAGTAGTTAAATAAAATTAAAAACAAATAAATAAATAAATAAATAAATTTTACATCTATATTTTTCTCCTCTTCAAAAATAAATATACACAAATTTGAGCTTTAAATTTGTCAGTTTACTGTAAATCATTAATATTACCAGATTGCTTTAGTCACAAGCTTTGCAGCATTAACCTCATAAGCGGTGATTTTTGTACTAGCAATTCAAAATTTTACCAAAAAGGTAATTTTTAATAATACAATTTATGTAAAGAATAAATATCATACCCTCTTTCTCTTTCAAAAGAAACAGTCTATTCAGTCTCCCATAATGTTTTTCATGATTTCTTGCCATTTCCTGCAGGAATCATCAGGAACACTAAAGTAATTAATAAATCATTCTACTATAAATATTTTTCATGATGTTCAAATTAAAAAATATTATTGATATGGGCAAAAAAAGGAAAAAAAATCTATAAAAGGTAGCTAGATATTATTTAAGTAATGTTCCACAAATTATTTAACCTTTTGGATCCGGGCTGTTGTTTAGAAATTTTTCTTTCGACCCAGTTAGTACGACAGTTAAACCACAGATTTCTTTTCCATTGAAAAGAGAAGGTATAAACTGTCGTACCAGAGGTATGAAACCTTGGAAAAATCCCCGGCTCCAAAGGGTTCGAGTGAAAATCTCAACCCTGTCCTCTAAAAAAAAAGACTTACGGTACAGCATGTGTACCGCCCGGCTCCTAAAGATTAAGAATATTTCTCAAAACTACTGCTCAAGATAATAATACAGTGCAGGATAAGTTATTATTCCAAACCAGCAAAATTTTACATGGCCATTCTTACTCATCCTAATTTAAGGTTTTATCTATTTATCATGAAAAAAAAATCACAGAAATAGAGCAAATTGTCACCCTTAGAAGCTGTCACATGAGGCAAGAGTCCCTGCTTGCTCACCCATGAATTGGACACTGTGATGACACAAACCATGTGTAGGCTACTCAAGTATAGATCTGGGGATGACCCAAGCTTGCAATTTTTTTTTTTTTTAATATATACAACTGAAATATGATCATTCAAATTGAGAAAAATAATTAAGAGTGGTGTTTTAAATGGTTTTTAATTTAGTAGATGTTTCATTTTTGTGAAACTTTTAATGTTATTTGAGGTTTTTTTTTTTTTGTACCTGATGGATTATTTCAAATCTTAATGGCATTTTCTGTGGTTTTATATGGCCTAATTTTTTTTTTCAAAATATAATGCACTCATTATTAAATGGGATGGTCTGGAAATACCTTGACCTGAGTAGGCAAAGATCTTGATGAATAATCTACTTTGTAAAATGACTCAAAATGTATTTTGCATTAAAACATTAAATAAGAGAAAAGGAAAATTGAACAGGAGAAGTGTAATAGAAGACAAATTTAAATGTTTATTAAGATTAAACACTAAATAGAGTTTTTTCCCACCATTGATAAAGAAACCTCCTTTCCTCAAACTTAAACTTTTGGGAGGGGGGGGGGGATATTCTTAATTGGCAGAATGGTTCTCCAAATTATACAAAATGATAAGATACAACATTGGTATGCACAGAAAATTACATCCAATGAAGAGGAACATCCAGGTATTGAAAAGTACAAAACTTTCCTTCTGCCGCCAAATTTGCCATATCATAATTACATATTCATTGCCATATTAATAAATCAAGCCAAGCATAGTAACAGAATATATTTTACATTTTCCTGGCCTAAAACTTTGTTCACAAAAAGCTTATTTCCGACTTCTATGATGCCGAAGGACAACCAAGATATTTTCCTTACCAAATGTTTTTTCCCTTCACCTAATTTCACTGTGTATTAAAATCAGAGCAAGAGCGCAAAACCCGGCATTTTTATAGGCATGACACTAAAAATTAAGGAGAGGAAGAAATTGTTTCTTTAAATTAGGAGCTTTTGCTCTAATTATAGTAGAAAAAATTTCAGATTTGTTAAAACCTCGCCAAAATTCCGATTTTAAAATAAATTTTGTTTTGTTTACTTTACAGCAATTAATTGTTGCCATTTTTTATTCACTTAATATTGTATTTGTCTTTGCCAATGGCATGGCAAGGCATCTCTTAGAAGAAATAACATAATAAATAAATAAATTAAAGAAAACACATTCAAATTTTTATCAAGCATAGACATTTTTTATTGATAAAAGTGAAAAATCATTTATCTTATTTTAATCAAATCACTTCGACTCAGGACGATATGTATCAACTGTAACTGTAACTGTGATTTGTTTCCATTTTGATGATCGCTTCTACTCTTCGGTGTACCTTGTAAAATTCGCAATGGTAAGTGCAATCTGATTGAATCTTTATTTATTGTTAATTAAACTCATCTCTATAACCTAATTCTGCAATTATCTTTTTCAAAACTTTTATGCGTAACAGGTATTTTTCATGATAAATTTCAAAATAGTTTAAATTTCTCGATACCGATTGGTTCTGCTGTAAGTTATGGGCAATGTATTGCGTAATTACGAAAAATGCTGTCAATACACATTAGTATCCGAAATATACTGTCAATCGTTAAATTTTTCAAGTATTAACTTCAATAGATTCATTACCTGAAACTTTCTCAGAATAAGAATAAATAAAATTTCTTAGTAAGTAAGTGAGATAAGTTGTTTTGTGTTCAATTTCCCATTTCATTTCTTCCCTTGATGAAGCCAATTTATTACAATTTCAGACGAAAGGTACATCCAGTTTCGGTAAAAGACGGAATAAAACCCACACATTATGCCGAAGGTGTGGACGAAGTAGCTACCACATACAGAAATCATTATGCGCTCAGTGTGGATATCCTCATCAAAGATTAAGGCATTGTAAGTATATTCTGCTCTATATTATTCAGCTAAAATTTTGCATGGGTTAGTTGTTTAGCTGTAGACTATCCTGTCTTTTCTAATTTTCCAGGGAGAAATGCAAATGTGCCTTTAAGGTTAATTATTCGTCATTTTACCCTAACTAATAAAGGGAATTCATTGATACTTATGAAATGATTGGCTTTTAATTTGTTAAAGAATGTTAAGTTCCCTACAGATTGTATAAAATTCATGAGGTGACTATGTAAAAGAAAAAACATTTTGGAAGTACCTTTATTGCTTTATTTAGACTTTCTTTCAGAAGTAATCTTATATATTCTTTAGACTGTTCTTTACGGCTCAAGATCTTCCTGATTTCTTTATCAAGTTGCATGATTTACCCTTCATTTTTAAGCATATACTGGCTACTGAAAAATAAATCCATGGTCAATTTATTTCTTAATCAAAACTTTTTCTGTTTTTAATGACACATTATTTTATTAAGTTGTCTCTGAAATTCATACGCATTTGCCCTCTTGGTAGAGAAATAAGCTAAGTATTTTCCTAATGCAAGCAAACTTTGTATATGTTTAAAAAAGTCGTTATCGGTAGTGAGAAGTCAGGGGTCTGGTCAGAGGAAATTCGGGTCCGTTAACGGACCCTTCACAAAAATACGATCAAGCAGAACAGACCTTTCACAAAAATAGGATCGAGCAAAACGGACTCTTCACAAAGATACGATCAAGCGAAACAGACCTTTCACAAAATGCTGATCAAACAAAACAGACATGTCACACATTATTCATTCAAGAAGCAAGTCTGCAATCAAAATAACGCATAGCATATTTCTGTGTTTACAAAAATTAAATTTCTGTGCAAAAAAAAAGTCCGCACTTCCTGCCTGCAATACTTTGGGCAAGTGATACTTTGGACTTTAGGCAAGCGGTAAATCTTTAACATAAAATGAAGCACTTTGCTGGTTTCTTTTCAAGTAATTAACTACTTTAAAAAGGTAGTTGTTTTGCTTTACTAGTTCTTGTTTGTTTTATCATATGCAAATCACAATGGCTTGCTAGGATGTTGCTGTTGTAGATTTCTCTGGAAATACAGAGCAAGGGTATCTGCTCTTGACATCAACAAACAAATAATAATAACTATAGCAATTATCTGCGAAATGAACTTAAAACTGCAAACAGATAGCTAGGGTTAGAAAAGAAAATTGGATTGCTTCGTGTAGAGTGATCAGCTATTTAAAATTATTGCATCTTAGGTCTTTGCTGCGATGTTTTGACCTTATTTTGGCAGAAAATTATCTGGATTTTTATTTTTGCTTACAAGGGGGTGGTGTTTTGGTTATATTCAGGAATTAATGTATTTTTTCATCTGTTAATATGATTCAAAAATTTTTTTTTCCAAAATTGTTTGATTTTCACGAAATTATTTAGTTTTTCATAAAAAAAAAGGACCCTGTGAAAAATCCTGGACAGACCCCTGGAAGCCTACAGCAGTGCATATCAATAGCCATTGTTCTTTGATAACTTTTTGTGAGAATTCTGTCAATTTAAATAAAGACATGCTTTATTTACCACTTTGCGACATATTGCAGAACTTCTTGTCGCCAGTTTAAATACCATTTCAACAAATTCAGTTGAAAATTTTTGATTTTTTTTCTGATGATTTTCAGAGGGATGTATTGAATCATGTTGAAGTACTCAAGTTTAAGAAAATGAATAGCTGTTAATGCCATTTTAAATTTTTTTGTGTTAGAATAGTAATTATTTGAAGTTTCTTTGCACAATCTAATGCGCTATTACATGGTCAAATCTGATGATAATGGTAATTTTTTCCTATAATCAAAACTGTTGGTTGCAGAACATTAGCAATTATTAGACTGCTTATCTCAAACACCAGTTTAATAAGAAAAAATTTGGATATTAAAGGAAACATTAGTGTTTTTTTAACCCTCGTGGGTCCCTTGGTCATCAGGGGTCTGGCCAGAGGAAATTCGGGTCCGTTAACGGACCCTTCACAAAAATACGATCAAGCAAAACGGACCTTTCACAAAAATACTATCGAGCAAAACGGACCCTTCACGAAAATACGATCAAGCAAAACGGACCTTTCACAAGAATACTATCGAGCAAAACGGACCCTCACAAAATGCTGATCAAACAAACTTACATTTCACACATTATTCATTCAAAAAAGCAAATCTGAAATCAAAATAATGCATTAATAATATGTTTACAATAGACCTTTGAAATGCAATTGTAAAAAAAATTCACCAAAAAAAAAATTTTATGTTCCGTTTTTATGCTTTTGATGTCACTTGAATGATCACTTTGAAAACTGCAATCTCTTTGCATCCGCTACAGGAATCGGACTTTACGCATTTTTGATGTTAAATATGCTTTTTTAAGAGGAAAATAAATGAAATTTATTTTTATTTTTTATTAAATTCAAAAAAAAAAAAAAAATTGCGGTTTTTTTTTTTTTTCAAAATTATTTGATTTTCACAAAATTATTTAGTTTTTCACAAAAAACGGACCCTGTGAAAAATCCTGGACAGACCCCTGGTTATATATGACCCCAATGCAATTTCTGTTTAATATATTTTGTTAATCAGCCATTTGTTTTTAATGGTTTTTTGTGACTTTCATTCTTTTGGTTTTTTATACAAAATAATGCAATTTTTTTGTTTTATTTTCCCGAATTTGTATTTTTTGTCCACAAGACTCTTGGGGTCACTGCCCCAGAATGCCAAAAAAAAAAAAAAAAAAAACGTTGCAGCTTTTGTCCAAGAGAATTAAATAGAAAAAGTAGTGAAAAATGTCATGAGTGCTTGAAATTCACTTGCAAAAATCATTTGTTGCACGTTTTTAACAGTTGTAAATAAATCTAGAGTTATAAGCTTTGATCTAAAATTATTATTTTTAATGCATTAACTAAATTTTACTTTGATTGTGCTTTTTATTTTTTTTCTTTTGTCATTAAAATGTGTAAACTTACAAATGCATGTAACATTCAAAAATCATAATAAATCAATTTAAGAAAACATGGGTCGTTTATAACCCCAAGATTCTTGAGTGTAACAGAAATGGGAGGGACCCACGAGGGTTAATGCATATAATTTTAAGTTCATCAATACAGTCATTGTCAATTTGAAAACTTTTTTATGATATAAGTTACGCTTAACACTTTATAATTAGTGCAGATATACATTTGTTTATTATTATCATTTTATTATAGATAATTGGAGCATTAAAGGAAAGCGTAGGAAGACAACCGGCACTGGTCGTCTTAGACACCTAAGAAAAGTTTGGAGACGTTTCAGGTACTTTCCATTCAAATTTTTTGACTGTATTTTGCTTTTCAATGTTTTTGAACACAAAAGTTTTATTTTTATGGAAAAACTCCATTAGAAAAGGTACAAACATCCATGAAGAAAACCATCTCTGGTAGATTTGCAGGAAAACTACAAACCTTCACATACTAAAGTGCGACAAGAGGGGGTAAAAAACTTACGATAATGAGTCGAAAATTCGAGATATAGAGGTTTTCCGATAAAATCATTAGAGATAAACATGAAAAAAAATGTTAAATTTATTCTTTTGAAGCAAGGAAATTAAAAAAAATTGACATCAGAGGTTTTTGAGATAAAAGGGTTCAACTGTATATATTTCATTAATGGGGAATTTTCAAAATGTTTATCCATTTGATGTCCAGACTATTTCTGCTCATTTTCATGTCAATAAAATTATCTTTGGCACTGTATAAATAAATTGGTGAGTGCAAAAACTACATCAGTCCAAAAAATTCGAAATTTCGTTTTTGATGGGAAACAACTCTGGGAGGCAAGATGCATGTTGAGTGAAAAAACCAGGACACACAGGTTAGTAGTTCGAAAGATACGAGCACCCCTATTTGAATGTTGAGCGCAAAAACAATCAGTCCTGTGACTGATGTAGTTTTTGCGCTCAACGCAAGAATTCCGCGCATCACCTTCTACTCGCACAATCAGGCGCAGTGTTTTGGGGCTGGCGTTCATTCCTTGTGCATTATCTTTGCTTTAATCGCTATAAACGTGTTCCAAGATCGAATATGTCAGAGTCACAGAGTTCCTCAAGCAGTAAATGTGATGAAACAGCTAATAAGAAAAGAAGAAAAAATGACGACAAACATCAAAGAAATTTCATCAGAACCTCAAAAGTTCACGGGGTTGAACATGTTAACTGGAAAGGGCGTCGTATCTTACCCAAAACAGGTACTCCTTGTAATTGTAAATTACAATGCTTTGCACAGATCAATGACGATGAAAAAACTGAACTTATTGTTTCTTTCAATCAGTTGAAGTCAAAAGATGAGCAAGATATTTTCTTGCAACAACTGATTGAAAAACACGCCATTAAGCGGCGTCGGCCACGGTCTGAAAATCCAAGGAAAGTATCTGCTAGTTTTAAATATTTCATATTCTATGCAGGAGAAAAAGTTAATGTGTGTAGGAAAGCATTCTTGTCATTTAATGGCATTACTGAAGGTAGAATTCGAAGGCTCACTGATCTTCTCATGGCTACAATACCTGAAGATAAACGAGGCAAACATTTCAATAAGAATAGGATTTCTGCCAAAGTGTGTTCGGAAATACACGAGCACATTTCATCGTTCCCCACCAAGATTACTCACTACAGCACTAAAGATATTAGGTATCTTGATGCTCGCCTTGATGTGAAAAAAATGTACTCCTTGTTTAAAGAAAAAAACCTTGCTGTGGATGTATAGTATGAGTTTTATCTCAATTATTTTAAAGAATACTTTTCATTTCGCTTTGGACGTCCCCAGGTAGATGTCTGCATAAAATGTGAAG
>JAXGGA010022725.1:0-7500 GCA_038373865.1 Uloborus plumipes
AAGGGTCGGGACCTAATAAGAAATTCGAGTTATAGTAATATTCGAGTTATCGGACTACCAGTTATCGCGAATTGACTGTATATATATATTTTTTTAATTTGAAGGGAAAAATTTATATTGTGATTCGTATTGAAAAAACACAAGTTTTTCTAAATGCTAATGATGCATATATTGGGGGTACATAATACTTATTAAGACAATATGTTGTTGACGTTGATACATTTTGGCTATGATTTATGATAAGATTTGGGTATTACCATGCTTGCTTCCTCTCTCGGATGGTGCATTGTTTTTTGCTCCTATTGTACTGAAGTGAAAAAGAGAAAATCCTTGTTTCATTTTCACAATTAAGATAATATTCTTACATTTTGCGAGAAATGCGACCGTAGCAAAAACTGCTCAAAGAACCCTATTAACACACACATTGCTATTATCCCTGACATTTGGAAATGTAATTTTTTTTAAGGGCTACAAAATTGATATTTTCTGATCTTGGACAAACTGCTCAGTGACTGATAAAAAAAATTAATGTTTTCTGCCCTTAAAAATTGATTCTAGTGTTTCATTTTCAAATATTTCTAGGAGTGCACGTACCCAGGTAGCACAAAAAACGTTTAAACGTTTTTAATCCTTTGTCACAACGTTAATAACCATTTTACAACCTTTAAAAAACAAAGTTTGCTACTTGGGCACACTCATGCGAGGGGCATTAAATATGCATTATTTGCACCTAAGTGACAGAAAACACGAAATTTTCTGGGAAAATTTAAACATTTCTTTCTTTTTTCATTTTTTTTTTTTTTTTGAAAGTAATGTTCTAAATCGGATACTTAATTACAGATGAAGCAAAAGCATGCATAGTTTTGCATTTAGAAATAGTGATCATTGACGGAAATTACTGCGATTTACTTTGCAATTTTTACTAGTTAGAACTTTTAACTTGAATTTTGGTGAGCAAAAAAAAAAAAAAAAAAAATCTTACTCACTTTTCAAACTATATTTTTCCAATATGAAGTCTTCTTCTGTCTTGCTTTTCAATGTAAAATCTACTGGTTTTCTCCTGTTTCATTCAATAGTTTACGTTTTGAAGTTAAAAAGAGAGACAACGCGTCCAAAAGTACAAATAAAATATTAAACAAGAGTTTGAAAACTCTAGCAAATAGCTATTTCGGGGCGATTACAAATGAAGCCCCATCATCAGTGCGAAAAGAGGATGGTTCAACTGACCACTGCTTTTCCTACAAGTTTGCATTTTGCCTAAAAATGATATGTCTTATACAAATACTGTTTTACTTAAGGTTTTTGAGAAATTTAATCTGTTCACTTTACCTTCCAGCATGCCAATGAAGACGTAGAAAAAATGATTTTAGGTAATAAATGTGACATGGAGGACAAAAGAATGATAAGTAAAGAAAGGGGAGAGGCTGTAAGTATGGGTTTTGAAATTTCCATTCTCTAGATTCAGATTCTGCTTTATTTTCTTACTTACCAATGAATCATTATAACCCTTTCAACCCCAACTCCAGGGGTGATTGTGTTCCGGTATTTTACCGGATTTCCGGTATTTTCATGATCGCTTTTGGTATTTTCATGTTCGAAAATACTGAAAATAAAATATTTTTAATCATGCTTTTATCTTCAAACCTCCAGAATTTTTTTTTTCTTTGCTTTTTCGAATTTTTGATGATTAGACCGATAATTATTAATAATATTCATCAAATAAAAATGTTAAGATGCCATTATAATTGTTTTTTTACTTTAATAAATTATTTTATTTGCATCTTTTTTTAATTTTTATGCCTTCATTTTGAAAAATGCAATTGAGTTGCATTGGGTATAAAAATCGAATTTTTCTCATTTTTTGATGCTTATTACCCTACATTAATTATTATATGTGGATAGTTATAAAATTAGGTATGCTTAAGTAATAGGGGCTTTAGTTTAAAAAAAAATACCCCCCTCCCCCCACACACATTTTCTCTTTAAAACTTTCAGGTATTTTCTTACGAACTCACAATCACCCCTGCCTAACTCGTCTGAATCAACCGCCCTAGGTCTGCCCATCTTGGGTGGGTGGTACAGTGAAAGTATTAAGCTGTAGTGCAAGAGCCCTATGTCCGTTTTATTGGCCGCCCCTCCTCCCTAGAGAAGCAATTAGGAGGGGGCGGGGGGCATTTTGGAGAAAACTTTTCTTCAAATGGTTTATTTCTACCCGGGAAGAATTTAAAATTTTATTTTTCTGCCACACATGTATTTAAAAATTAGCAATATTCTCATTCCAATGCTTTTTTAGAAAAGTTTTTATGCTTAGTATCCCACATAAAAGCACTAGATTTGATAGCGCAAGCTGTACAATAGTTTAATTTTTTGGTACACCAAAGTATTATTTGCTGCTTTTCTCACTAAATCAGTTATAAACATCAATCAAATATAGTATATAAATATGTTTACTTTATGAACACGTTTAGATAAAAATGTTATCTATTTTCATTTGATGGTTACGTGTATATGTATGTAGCATTAGGGTGGTCCTTGTTATTTTTAAGTTTCACTCCCTCATTTTTTTTTTACATCTGGACTAAAACTAACATCAGAAAAAAAAATTCGAGCATTCCCGCAATTTTAAATAGTACCGTAGATGCTGTAAAGATAACCATTCTTTTTTAAAAAATAAAATTTGTTTTTCTCCAAATTTAAATAAATGATAAGGAAAGATTTTATGTCCTATAATGAACTAAATGAATCAAATATACATCAAAATATAGTTTTAAATTTATTGATATAGTATGTAGTGAACAAGAACTCGTGTGAGTTCAGATTGCAAGACGATCCTAACGAAACTGCTCACAGTTCCGAGGGACCCTGAGTCAGAGCTTACTGGGGCGGTAGTTCTCTAATATGCTGTAATAACATATGTATTTTGTGGTTAAGCAATAAAAATACGCAATTTAGTTATAACCGCTATTGCATATTTGTTTTAAATTTAAATCGGAAAAAGGACTTATTGCAAAAATTGAGGAATTTGGCAATTTTATTTCATTTTTCACCTCCTTTGCTGCACATGTTATTATTAAAATTGAAAAAAAAAAGTTAATCATTACTGACCCAAAAGAAATAGTGGTGAGACTTATAAAATTAGTTTTTCACCTAAATGCTAACGACCACTCTAATGCAGCATTTATATAATATAAATGCATGTAACGCTAAAATAAAAATTGCAACTTTCTGTTTAAAAACTCACAATTTACAAAAAAAAAAAAAAAACTTCTGTCAAAAAAAATCTCTGAACTATTTCCAAAAATCACATCTTATTCAAAATTAATGGTTGAATGATTATTGAAATAATTTGGATAAATTTTGTTGCTTGGAATGAAGAAAGCTACTTGCTTGTGTTCAGGGGTGCAGAATATGTGCGTTCCTAGATTAAGAGAAATTTTGGTCTTTTAGGGAAATTTGTTACAAAAAATAAAAAGTGAATCAGGAATCCTCTTTTCAAAATTATTTCTTCTTTTAAGATTGCCTTTTCTCAATTGATAAAGGTAAATACAACATTTTTTAGTTAATGTGCTCTTATTGATAAGTATTATGTATACAACTTAGCTTATGGAGAAACAAATTGTAATTAATTGAAATATATTTTGCTGTGGTACGTCTGCAGTGATGAAAAATTAATTTTTATCTATAAGCTTATTTATATCGTTAAATTTTGGGAAAATTTTCGCACGAATTGGGAGAAATGTTGGACGGGAAAACATTTTCTGCACCCCTGCTTATGTTTGAATAGGTTAAATAACTATGTACATTTTTTGTTAAAAAGAAAAATAACATAAACTGCATGTACATTTATATATATTTAACAGTTTTTAATGTTTTCTAAGAAACTTTAACTGTTGAGTTAATTTTAATTTCTAAAAGTAAAATTTCCATTTCTACCGCCTCAAAACTTCTGAAAATTTCGCACCTCTACTGCGCCGGTATCCTAGACTGACATACTCTCTTTTCACCCCTTTTTGTTTTTTTGATGAGAAGAAAGTTCACTCGATTGTGTTTTTGCAATATGCATGCTTTAATTTCTAACAAAATAACCAGCTGTGGTTCTTCCATAAAGATTACTTGATGCTGTTTTGGCATTTTATGCTTTCATTATGTCTGAAAAGTTCTGAAAAAAATTTGTATAGCAAAATCTATGCTTTATTTAGAAAATTAAAAAGTTTGTGAATTAAAAAAAAATAATTAAAAAATATATAAATAATCAATAGGAAAATTGACAATTCAATTCATCATTGTTGTTTTTTATATAGTAATGGTATTTTAATGAACATTAATGCTTAGTTGAAAAAAAAAAAAAGGTTATGAAATTAGTATGTTGATCACATTAGCATTGTGTAACTAAATGTTGATTAGTATTTCTTATCAAAGTAATTAGTGATGGTTAAATTTGCATGAATTTTAAATCAGCTGTGTATTTACTATCAGATGTCCTTTCACATGAATTTTTGTGTATATGTAAAATTTCGAAGACAGATTTGTGTACTGTATGCTAACAACAGGTATTTTTGTTGCAGATTGCTAGAGAACATGGCATACGATTTTTAGAAACAAGTGCAAAGGCCAATATCAATATTGAAAGAGCATTTAGGGAATTAGCTGAATCAATTTTGAATAAGGTATGTTATTACTATGAGCTACTCTCCGTTCTATTCTGAAACATATTGCTGCCAAAAAGTATTAAATTAGCTATGATTTGGATTTATCTAGGAAGAACATGCAAAGTATGTTTTCAAAGTTGCTATTCATATCCCTGTAAATTGAAGTGTTTATTTATTGGTAAATTTTATTTTAAAATTTGATCAGTAAATCCTTTAATCTATTTTCTTACTATGAACAGTACTGTTATTGAGAATCACTGTTCGCCTAAATACTTGATTTATTATTGCAAACATAATGCTAATTTAACCCATTTATGCCCAAGTTTTTTTCAACAATTTTTATCAATTTTTATCTGCTTAAAACACTTACTTGGAATGGTTTACATACATTTTAGGCTTAAAATAGTTCGCCGTTGCCATATTTGTTAAGTTATTTAACGTCCTGTTTATGAGATATTTCGCAGATATGTGAGCAAAATACGACCTTACTTGACTTTACTTGTGCAAAGTAACATTACACTAGGCATCTCTGATCCATTTCAAGCAAATCATTTTAAAATAATTTAATTTTATGAAAACTAAGTTTAAAAAAAAAAAATTACTTTCTGTGGCTACCCATGCTGGATCATTGCTTGACTGATTCGTCTGAAAATAGCTGTCAATAAATAAACTCTGATGTCCAAATAGTGGCTCTAACTGGCTTTCTCAAGAAGAAGGACTATTTAACTTGTGAAAAACTGCTTTAGTAAAAGGATATACCCGTTGTAGGTTTTTGTATGGTTTTAACTAACAAGCGTCCCGTTTTTAGGCTACTGGACATAAATGGTTTCAAACCTCTCTTAGTTTAATAATTGAAATGTCTGCTTTTTGAGTTAAAGCAGATTATAATAATAAGTAATATTTTTTGACTTAGTAAAAATTCATCAACAGTGACATTTCCTCTGTAAAAAGATGCATTCTCCCAATTATGTTTTTTCCAAATACAGCTCTGATTATGACAATAATTAAATTTCATACTGTACAAATACAGGGATGAGTCTTCCGCGATTCTTCTTCGCTCTTTTTATTTTTTCTTTCTTTCCCGCGATCTAAAAGTTAATGTTGCATCATGTTTAGAAAAAAAATGTTTTCATTTGTTGTTAAAATAAAGCATGAAATAAGTTGATTTATAGTAGAGGTTGAAATTATTTCTAACTTCCTAAATAATGGAAAGGTTTTTAGGATGCAGCTGGATTGAAACCTCAAGGATGAAATGCAATTATTGACGAACTATGTACTCTTTTTTGGCATGCTGCCAAAAACATAAGTTTCCGTTGTAGGAGATAGAAATTAAGAAAATTCAGCTAAAATATTCAAGATCTTAGTCAAAAAAATGGTGATAATTATTTTGATCTTTAAAATTTATTAAAATAGCAAAAAGACCTTGCAATATTAATTAGAGAATTCATTTCTTGAGATACAAGTGTCTAATTCATCTAAAATTATCCCCCCTCCACGTATTTTTTTTTTTTTTACTTTCTGCATTGCTTTGTATGACTTAAAAAAATAGAAATATAAAATGTGCAAAAAAAGGTTTTAAAAATAAATGAAAAGCCTTAAATTTACCATTTTTACTTTCAACTTCACGGTACAAATTAAGAGGAAATCTTGCACGACTAATTTTGCGTAATATTTAAAAAAATCTATCCAAATGTTTATCTATCCACAATTTTTCCTCTTTTTTGACTTTGAGCTGTTTTCCATCCTGTACAAATAACTCACACTTACTGTGTATACGTGAGACACTTACTGTGTGTTATATTTAATCCTATAGCAAATGGCTGGTAAGGAACAAACAGACTATCCAGACAAAGTTCGTGTCACAACGCAAGATATAAGGGGTATAAGAAAGTGTTGCTAGGGTAAGTACTCTCAAATCATATATGCTGTACTGATGTTTTAGAAGTTATATTTGATTAAGTATGTTTTCTATATAAATTTTTTATCGTGATCCATTATAAAAAATTTTCAAATAAATTAACATTGTTATATTGAAACTTGAAAGAAAAAAAAAACATTAAATTGAGCAAATAGCATAAAATTTGTAAAACTAATTTACATGTTTATTTTTGAAACATTACGAGGATTTTATGAGTTGAAGTTTTCCCAAGGCGGAAGATATGGGTAAATTTTTCACATCGTGAAATAAAAGCAATGTCCGAGACTTATAAATTACACGTTACCTTTCATGTTGTCAACAAATGTTGCCCTAAATGGAGCGAGATTCAAGATATGTAATTATACTATAACTTATAATAAAATTAAAAATTCTATGAATTAATCAGTAATTGGATGATTTTAGTTAGCTTCAATTAATATACTTTTATTTATTGACTAAGAAAATGCTAAAATTATACAAAAAAAGGCAAACTTTTTATTTCATTCTAAAATGAATATTAATAAAATTTGGTTTACTTTTAAAATAAAAATTAAGCAATCATACTTTCTATTAAGTTGATTTTGAAGTAAGCTGAAGAAAAGGTCTTTTGTAACATATCAGCCCCAAGAGGGAAATAAATTGAAGAACTTGTCTCTTTTGACCCAAAATTCCTCCTTTCAAACATTAAGAAATACTTTCCAATTTTTTAAAAGTACTTTTAGATTATGTGTCTCTTGTCAATCTAAGGTGTTTAATTTATCGCTTCCATTCATGTGAAAAACTTCCAATTATCATTTGACTACAGCTGACTCAGGGTTCCCACGGTCCTTAAAAGTCCTTAGAAACTCCTTATTTTTCATTTTGAAAAATAAGGGCCCTTAAAAGTACTTATTTTTGATTCAGGGTCCTTAAAATGATTTTTAAGTCCTTATT
>JAXGGA010022726.1:0-14530 GCA_038373865.1 Uloborus plumipes
TTTTTTCAGTGTGCAATCTCCATTGCAGAAAAGTTAAAATTATTTATATGCTCCAGGAAAATGTTTTAAAGATGACGCCAAAATTGGAAGAACGGTGGGCTAACATCGCGAATTTGCCAAAACCCGCGAAATGCATTGTTTTCGAACAGAATACGAAAATGCCGTTCGAATTTCGAGAACGTCGGACGAAAAAGGACACATTTTTTCATTCAAAAAAAAAAAATATATCAAAATTGACCAACTGTCACCAAGAAGGTTAAATTTTAGTTTGGTACTAGTATTCTGCTATATCATCCAACATTTTCAAATTTTTAAGTTCTCCTAAGACCAATCATGATTCCAGGGAGGAATTTACTTTTCCCGATTTTTTTATGTAGCAGCCCATTATGCATTAATTTTAAGAATACAAATAAATAAATTTGTGTGAAGGCCCTTCTAAACTTTTCTTGTGTCAATCTTTCTTGGAAATAATTGTCTTAAGATGCATTAATTTATTGTTACATATTGACATATCGGCATATGCTCTCAACTCCCCCAGACTTACCCAAATTTTCTAAAACTGTTACAGTATAACTTAAAATATTCAAATAATGTGTTAATTAATGCTACTGTATTGTTTTAGCACAAAAATCTTTGTTTATTCCTGCTTTAAAATACTGTTTTCTACTTTCAAATCAGAGATGTTACGTCTGTAACACCACTTTGTTTCGTCCGTAACAAGTTTATGAATTTTTTTCACAAATTCGGCAGTCAAAATCCACACAATCTTTATGGTTTTAGAAAGCTTGAAGTTTCTAGAACACGTATTTTAAAAAAAAAGTTCAAAATTTCCGTATAATTCAGAGGAATATTGTAAGTTGTATGACATAGTCGAGTTTTTGCTGTTTTGTGAATTACGTCTGTAACAGGCAGTTTTTAATTTCTGTATTTTTTTGTAATTAAGCAATCTGCACGCAAATTTAATGTAGCATAAACATCATCAAGTTACACTACAGGAAAAAAAATTGAAGACTTTCATCGGCCCAAACCAGAATTATTTGTGTTCAAAGTCTGCGATTGTTACGTCTGTAACGATGGAATTGCCCTAGAGACATCAATTGTGGAATTCTAGGAGCCACATGACGTTTTAATTTAGACGAAGGAAATAAGAAGTCTGCACAGTCGTACATTGTTAAGCACATTCAAAGTTCTCGTAACTACACTAGCAGATATAGACTGTTCTTTCAAACGACGGATTTCTGATCACATATCACAAGTAGAATTACTCTACTGCATCCATTTTCTCCGACTTGAATTCCTCCTCATGACGAATTTTAAACACTTTTATTAAAGGGAAATGCCACGTTAACAGACGTATCAGCTTTTCACAAACTAGCTTACAAAGACTAGAAATATGTTAATTCCTTGTTTTATTTCAAGAACTATGTGAAGAACACGGTCTCAAATTATGTACACTGGGGAAAAAATGAACTGTTGTTTTTACAATATAATACTGGCAGCGGAGGTTCCAATACAAAACTATAAAATGCACAGTAATAACTGTAGCAATTTTATTTTCTTACTGTAAAGTTAGAATTTTAGTTTATTGCCATAAAATTTAGCTGTATTATACTGTAAAAACCAGAAGTTCCAGTTTAAAACTGCAAAATTAGCAATTTTGCAGTTTATTGGTGCAAAAGTAGAAATTTTACAGTTTTTTTATTGTAAAAGTAGCAAATTTTAGTTTATTATAAAATTAGCTGTATTATATTGTAAAAACAACATTCATTTTTTATAGAGTGGAACTATGTTAATTCTTTGTTTTATTTCCAGGAATTTGTGAAGAGCATGGTCTCAACTCATGTATAAAGATATTAAATTTTTTTATTTTACAGAAAAAATGAACAAATACTATTATTTTCTGTGAAACATTTTGTAAGATACGTCCGTTAGAGGAAAGGAAAAAAATATTAATACAAAAATATTGTTTCTCGAAATCTTCAAATTTTAATCGTATTTTATCAATTTAAAATCCACGTCCTTCATAAAATTTATGCAGCGAAACAAAGATCAAATGTATATAAAATATTTTCAGGCTGTTTTGAGCAGTAATTTATGTTTTTTTTATTGAAATGGAATGATCTCAAACTTGAATTAAAAGAAATATATAAAATAAATTTAAATACTGTGCATTCGATGAGCAGCCCTTTTATAACAATAAATTTAATTATCCGTATCATATTATCAAGGGAAACTGAGTTCAGTCGCCGGAATAATTTAAATTATTTGACAACGTGTTCATAGAAAGATAAAGGGAATCATTAATTTACTCTTGGATTCATGTCGTTGAGCAGCTGCGTTTAGCATAAACTAATTTCTCCTTTAGAAAATGTTCGACACCATAGCAAAATGGATAGATTATTAAAATACCTTGTCCGAAAAGAGATAGTAAATTGCTATGGAAGAGATCAATTAGCATAAGTAAATTTGAGCTTGGGTAATTTCTTTCCGATGGCGCTGAAACTGCATTTAAAGCTTATTTTGCACAAATAATAAGTTTGGTTTCACCACTCTTCAGAACTTTATTTCCAGAGTCCTGACTTAAGATGGTGATAATGTAGTAAAATAATATCATCGTCCTAGTTTGAGTATTTACTTTAACTGCAAAGTTAAGTTTAGTTAGAGTAAATATTACAGCTTTATAGTCAAAACTTAGGTTTATATGAATAAAGCATACTTAAAGATCAAACAGGTCTGTAAAAATATTTTTAAGAATATTTTTTGTGAACTGTCTATTCCAATTACATGCTGTATAAGTTAGCTATATCAAAACATTTTGAATTTATTTAATCCATCTTTCAAGCTTTAGATTAAAAAAAAAAAAAACTCATATATATTCAATTTCACTCAGAATTTAGTAAATAAAAAATGTTTACTCATAGTTTATTGGCAGATATTTATGATATTACGGATGATGATTCGAATGATAAATCACTCAATAAATTAAAAAAAACACCACAAACGGTCTATGACTTCAATGTGTTTTTACTCTAAAAGAGGTACACTTGGAACTCAATTTTTTACCTTTTCAGTAGTTTTGTAAATCACCGCGATGCAGCGTATTCGAGCGCTGGAGCTGTTAATATTGGAATGGTAGTTGCTCATGTTAATTTTGGGAGACTGAAGTCGTGATTCTATTTAAGACTTATAATCTTTCTTGAAAGCGAATTTTTTAAAGCTGTTAGTCCAGTTCTGATAGGATTCAAAAGACAGAACGTTCATGTTATTTTGTTTTTTTTCTCCGTCTGAAAGTGTTCTTCTTGTAATTATTTTCCTTATTTAGATAGATAGCTTTAGAGAGACTATTGATGTTATTTGAAAACTGTAACGCGTATTCCATTTGGGATTTGAGAAACGGATGTTCTTATTCTAAAGGGAAATTTTGAGCACTTAATTTCTCATGGCGAGTTTCGTAAATAATCAACCTCGTTCTAATGGAAGTGTTTTAGGGATGTGTCAATAAATCGAATAGGGTTTTTAAGGACTTTTGTCAGCACTCAATAAAGGATTTTTGTGAACTAATATCGCGATCGTACTGTACACGCATGGGAGATGTTCTCCGATTTCTACCGAGGATGTAAGATTGTGGGATTATTGGGGGGCCATAATAATAATAACCTGTTTAGCTGCATTTCATCTTATTAATTCAGGATAATATATACATGGCACACAGCTCACGTGCCGTCAGTTTTCTTTCCGGCAGCGATAGTAGAGATTGTTCAAGAAGCGGCAGATAGAATTTGATGGTAGTTAGAGTTTTTATTGAATTTTTCACTTAAAGCCGATTCTTCATTAGAGCTGTTTGGGAATAATGCCCAAATACAGCAAGGGATTTTATTAAGGTTTGTCATAAGAATGACGGAAATTTTTTCTCTATTTTTTTTTTCAAGCCAGAATGTTGAACATGCGTCCCTTGACGTAACTTTTCCTTTTGAGATAAACCATGCATAGCTTGCAACGTAACTAGTATCTCTTAAGTAGACTAAAGTATTGGAATCGCGGACATTATCTTAATGTAATCTAAAATATTAGCTGGATTAAAAATACAGCCAAAACAATACTGGTGTTTTTTATTGGCGTAAAAGAGAGTACTTTAATTTTTGTATCACTGTATAATGGATTCAGAATACCACACTTGCTATTTGGTATACTTTGCTAATGTGGACATTTTAAGAATTTCAGTTTATTGAAAGTTTATCTGATTTTTTAACTCGCGAGAGCTCGCGCCATGTTTTGTCACACGAGTACTCGCGCGGGGTCGAAAACGACCCCAATGTGTTTTTCTTCATATTTTTTCCTTTTTTTCATGACTTCTTTATTTTATTTTATTCATTTATGTTTTTTCACTTACATAGACTTCTACAATGATTAGTTTTGATGTGAAATGCATAAAGAAAGTGTTTTATGAACTATTACGAAAATACTCCAGGTCTCAAATACTTCAGTAACATTTTTTGCGTTTCCCTTTGGTACAGGAGGTAAAATACTTATATTTCGTACTGGAACACAAAAATAGCTCTAAATTTATTTCTTTGCCAAATAGTTTCTTTATTTCTTCCCATAAAGATGTCATCTGTATCAGGATTATCAGAATTTACGCTAAGAGAAAATTTCTGTTAACTGAAAATCATGTTAACTGAAAACCATGGCTTGTTAACTGAAAATCATGGCTAGAAGAAGGATTGCTGACAACTGCTTCCTTTTCACAAAATGTTTCGAAATTCCTTGAATTGAACCGACTCCAAACACCTGTTCTGTTCCGAGAACTTTACTGACGTCAGTACTCGCCTGCGGTCGTTAAACACTCCAATCGCAAGAACCCCCCCTAGTTTACAAGAATTAAAAGGATTTAAGAAAATTCCAACCACACCCACATATCAATCAAGGACACAATGGCAGCTACCCAAAAGATTGGTTCCTTATCTGTCCATGAAATTCCAAGAAGTGGAAATAAAAATGGCTGGGGTCGTTTCCGACCCCGCGCGAGCTCTCGCGTGTTAATTCTAAAAGTTTATGTATTAGCAAACTATGCCTACTGTTAAACACGAGACTTTTTAATCCATTATATAGTAATACATAAATTAAAGTATTTTTTTTACCCAAATAAAGGAGGTATTAGCAAGTTATTAGCTGCCTTCGAAGTGCAGCCAAACTCATGCTGGTATTTTTTCGAGAAAAAATATGTACTTTAAGTTATACTTCAGTATATAATGAAAAAACAGCACTACTTAATAGTAATTATACTTGCATAACTTATCCATTTTTATAATTAATAAAATACTTTAAGTAAACTAAAATTTTACTTCAAGCATTTTTAAAGAGAACTTTTTTATTATTATTATTTATTTTTCATAAACATTAAATGTGTCTTTTATACATATATCATTCTAGTATTTTATGTTTATTAAACTGCAGTTTTCCCTTTTCACTATTTTGATCCACTCAACGCATATTTTTTTTCATTGTTGTATGAATCTCTCTCTTTCTCTATCTCTCTAATGTAGATATGTATCTTTCAATATAAATATTCTCTGAATATATACACATTTTTAGAAAAGTTAGATAAATATAGAAAGATTCATAGAAGTGAGTCAAATCTCTTGAATACATTTCTTATACAGGACTAGAAAAACCAAAAGCAAATACCGTGTTAACATGCTTCCAGCTGACATCTGTAAAAACATTTGATTGCGAACGAGGTTCTAATAGGAAAAGTGCCTGGGATCTTTGCAATTCATGGAGGCAAAAGTTTTCTTAAGCCCTTTCGGCAAACATTTATCTCCTAGCGACCGAAGTCGGATTGGAAGTGACGTGGAAATATCAAGAATATCAGCTTACAAGAAGAATAATAAGCCTACTGATTGCATAAGCGTTTACTTCAGAAAAAGAGAGAGGGCTACTCGTATTTGTTCTGACATGTTGGTTTCTTTTCGTAAGTAACAACTCGGTGTTCTTTAGTATAATATGAAGCTGAAGCTGAATGAGTTCCCTGCCGAAGCAAATGGTTATAACTGTCTATTAAATAGAACAGTGCATGAAACAATTAACGGTATTTATTTGCTCCAAAAAAAAGAAAAAATTAGAAAATAAAATTGCAGTTACTCGTTTTGATTAACAATATGCAGCACAACGTTGTAAAAGTTAAACTGGCTGTTAACAACTGGTTGCATGCACGTGCTGCTGGATTCGAAAGAGCTCCCTTCTAAATTAAAAAAATTGTGAGCTAAACTGTGAGCTATAGAGTCATCCGAGGAAAAGTAGGAGTTTAGATGGTTAAAATAAAATATAGATAAAACGATCAAGACAAAATAAAACCTCGAGCAGAAATATATCAGATAATTTTAAATTGGTTTGCAATGAGACATTGGCACCATTTCCTATATTCATTCAAGATCTTTAAGTTTGTTGTGCACATATACATGGTTCCTATTCCCAAAAGAAGGATTTCAAGGATAATTTGAAACTAAAAGAATAAGGAGAAATGAAAATGTTGCTTTTTCAAGCGGGATTCTTAAATGAGGAACATAGTTTTGAGAATATTTCTAAATAAACCTTATTATACAGTTTTCTGTTTGTTAAAGCAATGTTAATTAGTCTATGAATTATAATTTAACTGTCATCAAATTAATCATCGAATTCACGACAGTTAGGAATGTTTTTTTCTTTCATTTCGTGAAAATGCATCAAATGTGCATTAAATCATCAATAGATTTTTGCAATAAATTGCTAAAAATAAAATTTCAAGATGTCTTTTTATGCGTCCTACAACATTAAAAGAAACGACCAAAGTTAAGTACAAGACAAAAACTCAGGAAAATGAAACTTATTATCATTAGGAGGTAACACTTGCTGCCTGGAAAAACAGCTATCGGTAATTCTATGCAAAATGTTTGGTACTACGATGATAAAAAAAATGGAGCTGACTCAATAAATGCATTTAGTTCAGCTATATAATCAACACTTTAGATGTACTTTTGATCCACATTTCTAAACATTATACTCAAAACAAATGTAAAAATTGTGGAGTAAAGGAAAACAGAAATGCAGAAAACTTTGACAATAAAATTTTTGCTATGAATTGACTTTTGTTCTTGATATTATTTGTGTTTGTTTTGCATTATATCCTGCAAAATAAGACAGAAGTTTCGGGCAATCGTTTTCCCTCGATATGAGAAACAAAAGACCATCCTACTGATGTTACACATTGAAAATAAATTGAAACGTCAGAATGCTTGACATGCTTGCCAGTTAAATGGCAAAATAATTTTATTTTGGAAACATGCTTATAATCTGAGTTTAAAGACCTTTTAATCTAAAAATAAATGGACTATGCATTTAAACGGAAATTAAACAAGCGTTTCGTATTATACCTACAACTTTGCTGATGTTCAAATAATATTGTTTCTTTTTACATAAAAGCGCAATTTTAATTGTATTAAAACTATTAAGAACACAATTTTTCTTTATTGGTCGAGGCAGTAAAAATATATTCTTATGCGTTTTTAATTATTTTAAAACCCTGATGCTACAAGGAAGAAGCCAGTAACTTTAAGCTGTGTGCGTGTGTGTATATGTGTATCTTTGTATCTGTCTGTAGCTCTATAGCCATATTTCTGTGTTTGATAGAATGTGTTTAGGACTCCCATGTTATATATAACTCTATTTGTTACGCTTTTCAACAGGTTTTTAATACGATTAAAATTGTATTCACGCAATCTCAAGCCGATGGATTTTTTGGCTGACAAGGAAAGAAAAGTCAATGATTCAAACCTTTTATCTGTTGACAGTTTTCATTTTTTAACAAATAAAACATTTGTGTTTGGCTTAAGAAATAGCTTTTTTTTTAAGGATTTTTAATTTCCCCTCTTGATTCTGGTTTTGTGACTAGCAATTTTTACTTATTATACTTTTCCGTGTTTCCCATGTTGTCTCAAAAACAATTAAATCTATTTAAATTTTGAATGCATTCTGACACCTGTAATTCATCTTAGTAAGAGATCGACAATTAGATTCGTTTTTATTTAAAATAAATTTTAATGTATTCTTAGTTCTCGTTTCTTTTTTAATTATTACACTTTCTAACGTACCCTGCTACATTTATGGTATACTTAAATATAGCAAAAGCATGATCATATGTTCCAAAGCATGATCATTTGTACCAAGTTGGGGAATTTAGGAGGTAAAGTGGGGGGTTAAATCCTTCCATAAGAGATATTTCATCTGAAAATATTTTTAAAAAAAAAAGAATAAATAAAAGCGTTATTTTTTTAGGGGTGTGTTTGCTAATTTTTTAACCTTTTTTGTTGTGAATTTAAATTATCAGACTTACTCCAGCGAGCCTCATGTCTAAAAAAAATTTCCCCCGTTCTAAAGATAATAATAATAGTAATAATAATAATATAATTACAAAACTGATCTAAAAAACACTGCAATTAAGTCGCACCCAAAGTATTCAGTAAAAAGTATTCATGTATTATTTATACTAATGCAAGTTACATTCACAGACATAATTAAAATTAGAAATGCAATTAAGCATGTTTGTAATACAGAATTGATGTATATTTTCTGTCGACACAACGTTCCTATTGTTTATGATTACTTTATCAAGAAGTGACAACGGCAACATTTTTTGTATAGTGGTAATGAATCAATACTATATTTATTTATGTAATTTTAAAGTTTAATCATGCCTATTTATTGGTTACTAATTAACTGTCATTTGTTTTTAAATTTATTTTTCAGTTTATGTTTCTAATCCATCAAGAAATAATTTATTTATTATTTTCACGCGCATTGTTATCTCTTTAAAGTTATTTATGTCCTTACTAGCAGGGTACCCGGGTTTCTGCCGCGTAATATGTGTTTCAGTGAAACTCAGTCATAATTTTTTCAACACTAAAGTACACATCTATATACATAAATGGCTACTTCTATAAACAATGGCTATTTTTCTGTCTGGATATCTTAAAAAAAACTTCATTACACATCCTAAATACAAATGCAAGCTACAAATAATGTTGAGGTAAATAGGAATTGCTATAAGCTTGGTATATTAAAATAAATACATATTTACAGTATCAATCGCACTGGAGTCAACCATTTCCAAATATTGCACATTAAATAAGTCCCATTATTAGTCTCTATCCTTGTGACTTCATTTGTAAAAACTCAATTGGTAGAAACATCTGATGTGATTAAGAAACTTTTTTGACTATAAACCAACGCCTCCTAAATACTAAGGCAGGGATTCAAGTGAAACACCATTGCAATCGCTTCGAATTGCAATCGCTACTGGAAGCATTATCATCAAATTAACATGGCACTGACGTCACTACGGGTAGAGCCAATAAGAGCTCACAAGCAGTCAGCGATCTCCTCTTATTTGCCAAGTAGGCTGTGACGTTTTATCTAGCTCGTTTTTCATAGGCAAACGTCACGCTGACGTCACGATGTTTTTATCAAGAAACGTTCTAATGTAATTCATTTCAAGTCGCGATTGTAATTTGCGATTGCCTGTTTCACTTGAATTCCTGCCTAAATGCCTATAACATTTGCTTCGCTATCGTCGAGATGAGTTCAGCTTTAAACGCCACCTTGCAGCAATCCGATAATGTCGTTGTTACTTTTTGATTGGTTAATTTTTAAATTTAACTTCAGAAATGAACCACCCGTTAATTTTTTGAAGAACTCCGGTAGATGGCAGTGTATCGTGAACCAATTGCATTTTGCAGCTATTGGCGATGGATCCAAACAATATTCGAAACAAATTTTTTGATTGGTTGATTTTTAAATTTAAATTTAGAAATGAACCAATCATTAATTTCTCTTTCTCGAAGAACTCTGGTAGATGGCAGTGTATCCTGAACCAAGGATGAAATTTTGCTCTGTGCTAAAAGCCAGAAAGTTACAGGCATTTAGTATTTAGGAGGCGTTGCTATAAACACTTTCCATTTTTTTGTGTTGCCATAATCATTTCCCTTTTTATTTACCCCGTTAGCGATTATTGTCTAAGGCAGGGATTCAAGTGAAACAGCACTGCGATCGCTTCGAATTGCAATCACTACTGGAAGTGAATTACATTATCATCAACTTAAATTGGCATGACGTCACTACGGGTGGAGCCAATAAGAGCTCACAAGCACTCAGCGATCTCCTCTAATTCGCCAAGTAGGCTGTGACGTTTTATCTAGCTCGTTTTTCATAGGCAAACGTCACGCTGACGTCACGATGTTTTTATCAAGAAACGTTCTAATGTAATTCATTTCCAGTCGCGATTGTAATTTGCGATTGCCTGTTTCACTAGAATCCCTGCCATAGACGAATATAAAAATCTTAAGAAATAAATAAATTTCATACTTACTCCAGAGAAGCCTTGGTTCAAAATTTTCATTATGATCACTATCAATGTTGTTTTTGCAAGGCAACAAATATTTTTCAACAATGGACTGAAAATTTAGTCATTTAATGTGGTAACTATATGAAATTTACTCTTTTTTATAATAACTTTTTAAAACTAAGTTTTTTAGAAATAAATTATAGCCTATCCTGATTCCTGTTAATGTAGGATGGTGAAAAAATGGTTAAAATCGGTCTAGTAGTTTTGAAGATTACCCCGGACATACATACAAAAGCAGTCATTTATGTATATAGATTTCGTTGCTGACGGGCTACCACATTGGTTAGTAGGTGGCATCTTACTCCTGAGTTTCTGGGTTAACAATTGACCCCTTCTATATCTCTTCAAGAAGAATTAAGTCGTTATTGATTACGTGGTATGATTTTTTAACATGTTAAACGCTCCTTAAGTATCTGTTACGCTGGAATTTCGTTGAACACATTTTATTCCTAGTGCAATTCCCAATCATTCGTAAAACCGGACGGCAAAATTATTATGTGATAAAGGTGCCCAGCCATAATTATGTCTTCTAAAATAAGGAGAAGCTCTGGGGAATCCACTAGGTTTTTAAACGACAAGTAGTTAAAGCTAGTCCCGTTAAAAATAAACATTAAGAAATTATTTTTGGTGAAACGTGCCAATTATATTTATTTACTATAAGTTACGATGGCATATAAAACAGTAAGAGACTGGGTATAATTCTTTATTGCCATTTAAGGTGCTTCTTATATTATCTGAAGCATTATGCTAGCATGCTTTAACTTTAGTTTAGTAAGATGTAAATTATAAACCACTACATCACAATTTTTTTTTTTGTGTAGCCGAAGCAAATTTTATGTTAAATTTAACAAAGCTGTATACTTAAGCCATATACTACAAAGCTACTTTTTTCTGATATTTTGACCATTGGCTGTATTTTTAAATATTATCTTGGTTCTTTTTACTAGATTTTCCTCTAAAATTCGTAGATTAGCATACATTGTAGGTACATTTCCTTTAACATGTTAAACTTTATTTATTTATTTATTTTTTGCGATACAAAATTCGCGCATTTATAAAGCATAACAAAACGCACTTACTTCTTTTTAATTAGATCTTTCATCATTTTGTGACGACAATTTGGTGAAACATTTTAAAAACGATTTTTTTTATTTATTTATTTTTTTCTTATACTAGTCTAGATAATAATTGAAGGGGCAAGTGGATAAAGGTGATACGTGACAATTATGGAAAAACATACTTTTTACCATGGACGAAGGTGAAAAGATAATAATTTTTTTGAAAGCTTTTTCTAGAAATTTTTAAAAAATGTCACATATCATCTTTATTCCCTTGCCCCTTCAATTGTATTTTTGAGTTAACACAATTGAAAACACAGTAATTTGATTTTGTGCAAATCGGCGAAATTCAAATGTCACATATCACTTTTATCCATATGCCCCTTCACTTATATTCCATACATTTTATCACAACATGCACAACTAGTAGCAGTTAGAAATTACTTTATGATTACTTTTGATAAGTAGCATAAGCTCATTTATATGTGCTTTTTTAATTGTAAAGTAAAATTAAAAGTGCTTCAAATTAAATAGATTTTATTTGTGTATCACGATCTGTTCACAGTAAATTTTCAAAATTATATTCTTTGTGTTGATGCAAAACCCAATATTTTAACAGAGTTAAATTAAATTTATGTTGTTGTATACGTTAAGTATAAACAGTTTGTCAACATAACGCGCAATGACCCAACAGAAAATTTAGCATGAAAAAAATGTCATTGTAAATCACAGAAGGGAAAAGTCCAACTGATACGATAATGTATCAAACGTAGCTTTTTGTCCTTTATATTCAAATATTGGTGTATTGTTAAATAAACGTAACTATACTGAAACAAAGTAAAAAATATTATACACCTTTTCGCCGTATGAAATATTTGTAACATGCAAGGATCAATACGACTAGACACGAATTATATCCATGATGTATTTAGTATTTGCACTTAAATCACAAAAGATATCCAATTTTAAACGAATGCACAAGAGGATAAAACTTTTCAGTTCAAGTATACAGATGAGTAAAAAACGCGGCCATAGTTAAATACATACGGTTTCGTTTCTAATGCAAGAGTTTTATAACTTACTGTTTGTTTAAATATGTAAAGACATGCTTCCTAATACAATTATTTACTGCATACTATTAGAAGCTTCGCTGTTTTTGAATTTTCCGTGATTGCCGGAAAAACATTTGTTGCAGCCGTAATTCCAAAACAAAAGAAGTTTCTCAAGTTGGGAAAAGTTTAAATTTTCTGAATTTAGGTTCAAAATACTGTATGACAAATTTTAATCCAAAATTCTTAAGCTGAATGAATATTTTCATGTTGTATGTACACTATTCATTATTTCGATAAAAAATATGTTTCATTAGTTTTCAAAATCACTTAAATTAGAGTTAAATACTAATAATACTAAATATAAACTGAACATTGTCGCATTAAAAGCAAGTTTAATATAATAAAAGCGAAGGAATCTTAAACTCAATGAAATTTTTCGAATGATAAATTGAAGGCACAAAGCACACAATGATCCGAAAACAAAGGGAAAATAAATGTCATTTCTTTAAGAGGCAGGCACGAAAAGAAATAAATTCGCTATTAAAATTTCAGAGCAATACATTTAAGTGAAAAAGAAAGGGCCACTTTGTCTTCCGTAGCTTCTTACATTGGACTTCAAAATAAATTACGCTTTTCATTTTTGAAAATTTATTTTCTTCAAAAGTAGCGTCAACATTTCGTCATGGCTTGCGTTCATTAATCTTTCTGATGCCGGCTGTTATTTGCACAAAGTCATTCGCATGCACGTTTTGTTTTAAAGTTACTTTAGTGTTAAAAGAACGGTAAGACATATATCAGAACAGGATTTATGAATTTAAAAGGGTATTGTAAAGTCTGGCTTTGAAGATATGGACTCTTGACTCTGCGCATTTCTTCAGACACGTTAATTTTCATGTTAGTGTAATGCGCGGAGGAAAACTGAAGAACGGGGTTAGCTAGTGTGGCATTGGTCCTAGAGATTGACTCCGTCAGTTTGCCGAGCTTTAATATGTAACCCAAATTTTGAAATTAGCCAAAGAGGTAAAACATTTCAATTTTACCCAGCTAATCCAGATGTCTCATCGGACATGTTATTGTCTACGTAAGTGGATGTGTCTTTGTTTTACTTCTTCCAGTAGTCAATGGTACGTTAGTGGATGTGTCTTTGTTTTACTTTTTCCAGCAGCCACTGGTACGTGAGTGGATGTGTCTTTGTTTTACTTCTTCTCGCAGTCATCGGTACGTAGGTGGATGTGTCTTTGTTTTACTTCTTAAAAAGATAAGGAAAAAATAAATGTTTCAGATGGTTGTTTTTTTTTTTTTTTTCCAAACGGGGTTGCGTTTGACCGTTTGCAGACTTCCTGCTTTCCCCGAGAACGGCACACATTCTTTCATGTGGCACTACTATCGACGAAATGCCATTGCCACGGGAATTTAGACGCCCACTTTTCCCACTACATGGGTGCACCTGGGCTCTATTCGTTGCAAAAGTGCGACAGGAATTTAATTTTTCTAAAAGATAATATGTGCCAAACACGTTCTCGGTTTATCTTCTACATGTCACATGATTATACAATATGGGTGCTATCGATTTTCTGCATCTGGAAAATCAACCGAATGCAGCCGGGTTTGATCCTGCACGTGTAGGCGTGAGAAGCCAGCGTCTGGCCAGCGATGGAGATTTTAATGCAAGTTATTTCCACTTTTATAAAACTCTCCATCCAGTGGGAAAACTAGGCGTCGAAATTCTCGTGGTAATGACATCCTGCCGATAGAGGTACCACATAAAAGAATGGGTGCCGCCACGGGGAATGCACTAGGTCAGATAATGGTTAGTATCCAAATGCAGCCCCATTAAAAAAACACACACACACACATTATAAAACTTGTTAAAAATATACATTTGTGTCGCCAATATGTCGCTAGACTCGTAAACATTGTGCACGTCCTTTATTCCTTCTCTACCACAGTTAAGGAGTTGACTCGTTTGTTTAATAATTGCTATG
>JAXGGA010022727.1:0-14529 GCA_038373865.1 Uloborus plumipes
AAATTCATGAAAATTAAGTGCGAAGAAAAAAAGAGGAACTTTTAATTGCTTCTGTGTAGAACAAAAGAGGGGTTGAAAGAATTTTTGTATTTCGCCAAGAGATGGCGCTACTTAAATTGGTTTCCAGCTCAAAACGCAAGAGAAAATATCGCTTGACAAACCAAACTTATTTAATTAATCGCTTTATTAACAGTTTCAACCCTAAGTTCTTCTCTTTTGTGGATATTTTTTAGCGATATCTGCCACAGTAAATTTTAATACCTAAACATTAACTTTATAAAATTGATGCTTTTCATTTAATGTCTTTCTAAATTTCTTTTAAATTTCTTACCACATATAATTCATTATTTACGTTAAAGCTTCGTTACCACAGTAATGAAAAATTGTATCAATTTTGTTTCAGTTTAGAAATGTTGGAAGTGAAAATCAGTTTTTCCTTGAATGTAAAGAAATTTACAACAGCCGCGTAAGTTTTTCTACCTTTTTCTTTTATTCTTTTGAAAAAACTCAAACATTGCTACAAATTATTTTATTTTACACAAGTGAATGTTCATTTTTGGTAGCATGACGCTTTAATTTGTACAGAAAGATCGAGAGCATTGAATCAAGCTTGGATAGTTACGCTGCATTGGCTGCATTATTGTAACATAAAATTCGTGCATGAATGAAAAAAAACTACAATATACAGTCGAACCTCATTAATTCGAACACGCTTAAAACGAATTGCTGCTAAGACGAATTCATTTTCGATCCCCACTTTTTTGTTTGTAGTGTATTGCTCTTCGGATAAGACGAACTACGGTTAATTCGAACTGATTTTAAAGGCTATTTGGAGTTTGTTTTATCGAGTTTCCGCTGGATATCAATATTTCGTTGAATATGGTAAATTTGATAATTGCTTTGTTAATGAATTACGTTTCAATACCGAGCATAAAAGGTCACAAAGTTATGTTATTTCATTTTACGTTTTTTTTTTTTTTTTTAACGTCACCTCTATCTACACAGCAAAAAATAAACTGTTATTTTTACAGTATAATACTGGAAGCGTTAAAACTGTAAGATGTATAATAATAAATTGTAAAATTAGTATCTTTACAGTTTATTACCATAAAATTAGCTGCATTATGCTGTAAAAACAACAGTATAATACTGTTGTTTTTTCAGTATAAAGCAGCAGTTTATACTGTAAAAAGAACACTACTATACTGGCAGCAGAAGTTCAAGTTTAAAACTGTAAAATGCACGGTAATAAACTGTAAATTAGCAATTTTACAGTTAATTTCTGTAAAATTAGCAATTTTACAATTTCTTACCATAAAAGTAGCTATTTTCCAGTTTATTACTGTAAAATTATTATAAAATTAGCCACATTTTACTGTAATAACATTATTTTTCACAGTATACGCATATATTTTATGCACTTTCAAAATGTTCATTTCAAATCATTCATTTTTCCCTCAAAATTTCAACGAAAAGCAATAGAAATAAAGCACAACTTTTCGATGGATACATTTTTCAAGTCGGATTCATTCACGGATGCGGTCGGCCCATACTTTATTCATTGACCAAAACACCAACCAAAATGTAAATCAACATTGGAAGGTATTCAGACATACACTGAAGTGACAAAAGTCATGGGATACCTCTTAATATCGTGTCGGCCCTCCTTTTGCCCGGCGAAGTGCAACAACTCGACGTGGCATGGACTCAACAAATCGTTGGAAGTCTTCTGCAGGAATATTGAGCCATGCTGTCTCGATAGACGTCCATAATTGGGAAAGCGTTGATGGGGCAGGATTTTGGGCACGAACAGACCTCTCGATGGTGTCCCATAAATGCTCAATGGGATTCATGTCGGGCGATCTAGGTGGCCAAATCATTCGTTGGAATTGTCCAGAATTTTCTTCAAACCAATTGCGAACAGTTGTGGCCCGGTGACATGGCGCATTGTCATCCATAAAAATCCCATCGTTGTTTGGGTACATGAAGTCCATGAATGGCTGCAAGTGATCTCCAAGTAGCTGCACATAAGCATTTCCAGTCAATGTTCGGTCCAGTCGCACTAGAGGACCAAGTCCATGCCATGAAAAAACAGCCCACACCATTACGAAGCCACCACCAGCTTGAACAGTGCCTTGCTGACAGTTTGGGTCCATCGCTTCGTGGGGTCTGCGCCACACTCGAACCCTACCATCGGCTCTTACCAGCTGAAATCGTGACTCATCGGACCAGGCCACGGTTTTCCATTCATCTAGGGACCAACCGATATGCTCACGTGCCCACGAGAGTCGCTGCAAGCGATGTCGTTCTGTCAGTAAAGGCACTCGAGTCGGTCTTCTGCTGGAATAGCCCAAGAAATCCAAATTTCTCCGCACAGTTCTAGCAGACACGTCCATTGTACGTCCCACATTGATTTCTACGGTGATTTGACGCAGTGTTGCTTGTCTGTTAGAATTTACGACTCTTTGCAGACGTCTCGATCTTTAAGTGCAGGCGGTCGACCACTGCGCTGTCCATGGTGGGATGTTATGCCTGAAATTTCATACTCTCGGCACACTCTTGACACAGTGGATCTGGGAATGTTGAATTCTCTAACGATTTCCGAAATGGCATGACCCATGCGTCTAGCTCCAACTAACATTCCGCGTTCAAAGTCTGTTAATTCACGTCGTGCGGTCATCATCACGTTAAAACCTCTTCACATGAATAACTTGAACAGAAATGAAAGCTCTGTAAAAGCACTGCGCATTTATACCTGTTCTATGCGATGCTACTGCCATCTGAAAATTTGCATATTGCTATCCCATGACTTTTGTCACTTCAGTGTATATACATTTACAACCTCTCACTAGCGCAAAAAGAACATGCTCAGAGGGAGGGACAGTTTTTCTGGTCATAACAGTCCTTACAACTAAGACAGCTAGAATTATAATCTGGAAGTAGTTTTCGATCAAATCATTAATGACATACGTATAAACAATTGTAGTAGGATTGGCAATGATGTTGTAGATGAGCCAAGGTGGTGTGTTTTAAATTTCAAAAGCTCTCTTAGCTGTACCACTGGTCCTTACTACTTACATTGCAAAAAATTACCTGTTGTTTTTGCAGTACAATACTAACAGCCGAGGTTCCAATTTAAAAGTGTAAAATGCACAGTAATAAGCTGTAAAACTAGCAATTTTAGTTTCTTACTGTAAAGTTGGCAATTTTACAGTTTATTGCTGTAAAATTTAGCTGTATTATATTTTAAAAGCAACAGTATAAATCTGGCAGCAAAGATTCCAGTTTAAAACTGTAAAATGCACCGTAATAAACTAAAAATAGCAATTTTGCAGTTGATTACTATAAAATTAGCAATTTTACAGTTAGTTACTGTAAAATTAGTAATTTTACAGTTTATTACTGTAAAATGAGCAATTTTTATAGTTTATTTCGATAAAATTAGCTGTATTATACTGTAAAAACAACATTCATTTTTTACAGTGTACATATGAACCAATCGGATGAGCAATATATTATAAAACCTCTGGTGACGTAAAGGCGACCCCCTCGCTCCTGCTGTGCTTCTGCCATTTTAAAACGTTTCATTTATTACCCGATCTATTTAAATCCGATGCTTTTTTTTTTTTCTGGGGAAAATATTCAATACACTTGCAATTGGCGCTATCTTTATCCGGACAGTCAATCAGGGCAACAGCTGACCACAATTTCTATGTTTTTAACTCCCGTATCGATTTTAACAGTATTATTGTACCTATTGATACACTAAAAAATGAATGTTATTTTTACAGTATAATACAGCTAATTTTACAGTAACATACTTAAAATTTCTAGTTTACAGTAATAGTAAAATGTAAAATTGCTAGTTTATAGTAATAAACTGTAAATTGCTGGTTTCACAGTTTATTACTATACATTTTACGGTTTCAAACAGGAACCGCTGCTGCCAGTATTACACTGTTTTTCTTTTTTTTTTTTTTTCAGTTATAAAGTAAAATTGCTAATTTTACAGCGGTAATTTTAAAACTGCTAGTTTACAGAAATAAACTGTTGCTTAGTTTTACAGTTTATTGCTGTGCATTTTACGAGAAGAGCATTTTACAACACTAGACAAATGCGGTTTCATTGAGACATATTATCTTAAATCTCTTTGGAATGAATTGTTTGTCCCATACTTTCAACCAATTGAAAAAAAAAAGATTGAATGTAAGGTCACAAGAATGCTCAAAATTGAAAAGCATTTTACAATTGGTGACTTTGTTTTTATCTTATTTCTTAAGAATTATGAGTAATTCTTGTTTGTAATCAATTGTTTCTCCTAGTGATAGTAAGTTGAATAAACTATACATTGATTTATTTTTTTTTATTTTAAATGCCTTGGAGGTCGTTATGCGTAAAAAAAAATTACGTGATGTGTAATGCTTTAGTAATTTCACAGTTCACGTCATGCCATTTAACTTATTCAGAAATGTTTGGATTTACGTAGTTTAAATGCTATTTAAATGAAAGATCGCTGTTGCTTCAAAAGAAACTTTTCAGTCTTTTTCAAATTTTTATCATAAGATCAGCATCAAAATGATTTATTTTGATTTGACATTGTGGGAAATACTGATCAATGATTCAGTCTATCGCGCCGTTGTACAATTAGAAAGTTACTACTGAAATACAACAAGTTCAACAAATTTTCTGAACTAGTTCAAAGATAATAAATTTATGAGTTAGAATTTCGCTAACAAAAATTTAATGTATTGCGTTACTTTTACAAAATTGAATAAAAATAGTAGAATTTTGTAGAAAAATCATTTATGGAACTATCAAGGAAGAATACGGGACAGTATATTACAATACGTTATTTAAAGAACGAGCAAACATGGAAAATATTAAAGAATTTTTCAAACAATACTGGGATCAGTTTTTTTTTGTTGCCAAAGCAATTTTTAACTAAATATATAGATTACACTACTATTATTACAGTTGCAAGATAACTTTGATATGGTTTTTAAACTGAAAAAATGCTTAAACTAAAGCACTTAAAATCGTGAACAAAAGAAAAGGGAGGAAAATGGGATACAAATTAATAAAATATATTTATGATAATCAATTATAATCACTTAAATTTAGCCTATCAAGTATAGGAACGTTTCAAATTGATCTTAGCTTAAATCCAATCCTACAAGCATCAAGACGACACAATATTGTCAAAAAAGTATAATGTACAACTTTTGTTACAATGTAATAAAAAAATAATTTGTGTTTACAGTTTAGAACTTTGCAGTAATCATGTTAATTAAGTGACCTCATTATACCAAAAAAAAATTGGAATTTTAAGCAAATTGTTGTTCAAAAACTGTTGAATTCCTCGAAAAAAATTCAAAGCATGCTGTTTCAGACAAGACAAAATTCTTACCTTCTTCCAGCTAACTTGCAGCTCGGCCGGTAAATTGCTGAAGAAATTAAAGTAGACCACTTTTTAAAAAGGAGGAGTGGCTTGTTTACATCCTCAGCTCATTTGTTTACAGTAAGACATTGAATATTACTTATTCGTGCATTGTAATTAGGCGGAACACGTTTTGAAGGTGGAGCTACAGTCGGCAACCAATCAGAAGGGGAAACCTCGGGCTATGAATGGCGTTGGGGAATTTGAGTGACAGGAGGGCGCCACCGTAGCAATTTTGGAGGAAGAGAGCGAAGGAACGCGTTTGCGGAATTCTTTTGCATGCACGGTTTTGTGAATGAACTTTTTCGGAAACGAAGTAGATTCTCGATAAAAAAAAAAGGCACAAGTTAAGTTATTTAGGAAAAATTGCAAAAATTTAATTTTTTTTCAATTTGAAGTAAAATTTAGTGAGATGAAATACATTTTACAAAAAATTATTAAACATTTTCAAAAAACTGCTTTAAAACTAACGGAGGTTAAAGCCGTTATTTTGATCAGCAAATAAAATATTGATTCTTTGTAGTTTTTATTTAAGAAAATTTACTGCTCTATTAAGGAACCTTTATTACGAAATTTCGTATTTACGAAATATACGTATTACGAAATATACGAAAATTACGAAATATACGTATATTACGAAATTAGTATTCGTTTTTAAAGTAATTCTGTATGTATACGGAACTCGTGAATAAACATTAGACAATTTACACATTAACATTATTTTATTTTATCAGCAGTGTTAAAGCAATCATATTGAAACGTCTTGAAACAATGATTCTCAAAAACAAAAAAGGTAAAAATTTCAAACTAATAACTAAACTCAGAGAACCACGGAATTTCTAATAGTAATTTCTTTTACTCTTTTGTATTAAAAAGAGGGAAAATTCAAAATACAAAGCGGACTTTTTTCTTTTTATCCTCAGAAAATGCAAGAGATAAATGAATTTGTAATTGTGGCGGTGCATTGGGGGTGGGGGTGGTCAGAGATGGAATATATTTAGCTTTTGACAAGATATTTAGATATAGAAATGCTCATACAGTTGAACAAATCGAGGAACATTACTTTTCATTTCTTTTCTAATCCGTTTTTTTTTTCTTCTTTTTCTTTTGTTTAAATATTAAAATGATTAATCTTGTTGAATTCCACTGCTGATTGCAAAATTCGCTACTCCAATGAAAAGGGATAAACATAGAGATGTAAAAACTTCCGTCTCAATCATTCGTTGTATCATCTTTTTGCATTGGAAAAGCGGATCTTTGTAAATCCGAAACCCGTGTCTATACGTTTTCACAATATGCATATTTGACGTTATTGACTTCTGAAATCACCTATTTTGCCCTTTTCTCTTATTATTATTATTACTGTTCTTAAGGAACTCGTATACTTTGATTTTACACAAATACAAGAATTTATGTGATATATTTTTTATACGAACGTCTATTATATCCTTGGAAACTGAAATATGACGCTATATTCCCTCTTTTCCCACGCATTTCGAAAATTTCGAGGAGGAGGAGAAAGATATTCAATTCATTTTATGTGAGGAAAACAACAAAAACACTGTAAAAGATGAATGTTGTTTTTACAGTATTTTACAGCTAATTTTATAGTAATGAACTGCAAAAATTGCTAATTTTACTGTACTAAACTGTAAAATTAGCAATTTTACAGTTTATTACAGTGCACTTTTCAGTTTTAAACTGGAACCTCTACTGCCAGTATTATGCTGTTGTTTTTACAGTATAATACATCTAAATTTCCCTGCTATAAACTGAAATTTCTAATTTTACAGTTGTGTTGAACTGTAAAATTGCTAGATTTATAGTTTATTACCGTGCATTTTACAGTTTAAAATTGGAATCACAGTTGCCAGTATTATACTGTAAAAATAACAGTTCAGTTTTTGCAGTGTGGAGGGGGACGATATTCAATACATTTTATATGAGGAAAACAACAAAAATAATTACGTTTTGTTTCTACAATTCAAGGGGATCAGTTGACAACCTCACCCTGATTGCCTAAAAAACAGACCTGTCATGAAGTATGCTATTCGTTGTAGTTCTGTGAGAAGAAATTGGAATTACTTTATTTTTTCCGACTTTTTTCCCCACAAATTCAAAAATTTACACATTTTAATATTTTAGACTGAAAGAATGTAAATAAGTATGTATAAATTTTTCCAAGTCCATTCAATATGTTGTTGTTCTATGAGAAGTAACTTAAAAGCAAACCTTGTTTGATCACACGTCTATCTTTGTTCTCGCAAAGAGCTGTATTTCGCAGCAATAAAACAGAGCCCTCTTTTAATGCCCAGAAGGGAATTTCTACAGGCATACAACTATTTAAACAGGCTACCGTCTGAAAACTATCCAGCTGCTCTTACTCTATTATAAAAGTGCGGAAAACAAGCCTTCTTTACTCAGCCGATCGACTTTCTACTGGTTCTAAGATGGTTCTCTTTCATGATGCTAAAACAAAATTCCTAATCTTCACTATGCTGATCTTAGATCGAAATTTCAATACATCGTTTGGAGCTACCAACGTCAGTAAATACAGGCTACACAAGGGTCGTGGTACAATGCCATGTTTAATGGGGGGGGGGGGGTCTTTTTTCCTCAACAGTGTCTAAAAGCTAAGTAGTTACATTTTCAGTGATAATACCGATTTCTAATAAAATTAGTGATTATTAGGTTATAAAGTACCCTACGCACTAATTGAAAAAATGATACCGAATCACAAATCGTGCATGAATGTCATGATTACTAAATACTGTCGTCCCCGCTTAATCGGGTCACGGATAAACGAATACTCCACTTATATTAGTAAATTATCTCAGAACAGAATATTTCGCATGCCATAGACACAATGCTAAAGATCCTTGCATAATCGAATTCCCCGCCTAATCGAATAATATTTTTTGAAACCCACGGTATTCGTTTAAGCGGGGTATGACATGTTTCCGACAGTATGATAGGTTTCTTTTTATTTTTCAGTCACAAAAGTAATTCAACAGACTTCACTTCCCTTTAAAATAGGGGCTTATGGAGAAAGAAAATTTTTTCCCTCATACACATCATCTAATTATGCTAGATAAGCATTATGTTCAACACTGGCTTTCGCAAAAGATAATTTTAAGTGCCGTACGCACTTATTTTCTGTATTTATTTTTTCATAATACCTTTTTAATTAACAGCAAAGATATAATGTAATTTGAAAACACTTAAACAATTTAGAAAGATTTTGAACTTCTCCACTAAAATTTGAAAATGAATTACGTTAAAAAAACAAAATTACATGTTAAGACATTAAATAAGATTACAAAAATTAAAAGCAAAAAAGAAAAGCTGATGAAAATATTATGCAAATACCAAATACGCTCAGTAATAATGTAATATAAGGAGAATGTATGCTCTAACTCCTTCTCATCCTCTATTTCTTCGTTTGCGCATAACGCCTCTAAGCCTCTGCGATTTTAACATAGTTGTTATATCGCCCATTTGGCCCTCTTCCTATGTTCCTCGAAAAATTAAATTTTTATTTTTCAAAAAATGCTTCTTTACATTTGCCATCACATGGTAGGGGTAAGGGGTGGGGGGATTTCTCAGAAAAATTACTTTCTCCTTTTTAAAATCAAAGCTCAAAACCGGCATAGTTTCCAGACACTTATTCGTTGCAATTTAAGCTGCTTTTCGATTCGTATCGCGCCATAAAGAAATAAAAACTTTTTTTTTTTGTTTTGTTTTTCGTAAAGGAAAAATTGGTAGACTAATTTTCTCGTGTTTTTATTAACAAAATCATTTTAAATATTATAGTAAACTACTGCTTTGCAAGTACGCATGTCATTAATTTATTCGTTAATTAAATCGCCAATTTTATGACATCGCATTTTCGGATACATAGCCCTTTTTTGTTGTCTCCCGACAAGCGCGATATAGCGAGTGATTACTGTATATTGTTAAAAAGTATCCTGCACTGTAGAAAATGAATGTTGTTTTTACAGCATAATACTGCTAATTTTACAGTAATAAACTAAAATTACGAACTTTACAGTACTAAACTGTAAAGTTGCTAATTTTACAGTAATAAACTCTAAAATTGATAATTTTACAGTTTAATGCTGAGCATTTTATAGTTTTAATGCGGAACCTCTGCTGCAAGTATTATGCTGTTACTTTTACAGTATAATACAGCTAAATTTTACGTCAAGAAACTAAAATTTCTTAATTTACCGTAAGAAACTAAAATTGCCAATTTTGCAGTTTATTACTGTGCATTTTAGTTTTAAATTGGAAGCTTGGCTGCCAGAGTTATACTGTAAAAACAACAGTTCATTTTTTGCAGTGTGTGCCATACCGCAACAATATTGATTCTTTCCGGAACTAGAGTTAACCAAATAAAACATAATCGCTTCCACTCACAAATGCTTTATCGTTAGCTCCAACCACTTCAATTAAATTTAAAAATAAAATTGAAAGCGAGAGGACACTACCTAAGTTAACAGGATTTTTGCACGATAAAGCCATTAAATGTCAGTCCTCATTGTTGGAAAGTCAAGTGTCTTTAACCTGTACCATGAAACAATGAAAAAGGTCGAAAAAAGTTTGATTTTTTAATCGGCGAATTTTTTTGTAAGTGAGACAGGTATTATTAAGCTGTTCATGAAACTAACAGCTTGTGGGAAATAGAGGGTTCATAAAAGTCAACGTCATGCCACATACCCCCCCCTTTTTTTCTGTTTTAATGTAGTAGGCAGCTGAGAACAATTCAAATTTTCGATTGTAAATATCACAGCTGCGCTTCAGAAAACGATAGAAAAAATTGTAATAAAAATTTCATTGGGCACAGAAACTTTAAAAAATTTGCTTCATTAATTTAGTGGCATTTGAAGGGAACTTTAATTTTATGTGTGGTCAGAACGAATTTTTGATCATCTTGAGCAGGGGAAGTAATACTATTTGGGGAGGTTGGAAGAAACTATGAAAGCTTTTTTATATTCGATTTTGCTGAATTTTTGAGCTACATTTAAATTATTTTTCTTGTTGAAGTGATTTTTGCATTCGTTTGAGGGAAAAAAAGAATAAATGAGTACCGAGCAACCGAGGTTCCAATTTAAAACTGTAAAATGCACAGTAATAAACTGTAAAACTAGAAATTTTAGTTTATTGTCGTAAAATTTAGCTTTGTTATACTATGAAAACAACAGTGTAATGATGGCAGCTGAGGTTTCGGTTTAAAACCATAAAATGCACGGTAATAAACTGCAAAATTAGCAATTTTGCAGTTTATTACTGTAAAATTAGCAATTTTACCGCTTAGTACTGTCAAGTTAACAATTTTACAGTTTACTACAGTAAAATTAGTCATTTTTACAGTTTATTACCATAAAATTAGGTGTATTGTACTGTGAAGACAACATTCGTTTTTTAGTGTTCATATTGGTTTCTTAAGTATATTTATTTCACTTCATCTTGGACTCATACTGTTTTCTTTTGTAATGAGTCAATTGTGAATTACCGATTAAAATAACCAATTTTTTCGCACTTCAATTGGGAATTCTATTGTTCTACCTACACTAGTAAACTAATTACAATCTGGCAGCCATTCAATGAATTATCTATGATATTAAAATTAACAAATTGTAAGTAAACATTGAAAAGAGAAGGAGGAGAAAATATTGCTTGTTGCAATTATGACAACATACAGCTCTCTGAAACTATATTATCAGATTTTTTCATAATAATTTCTAAAGTATTTTAAGTTCACTTGATACTGAATCGCGCTGGGGTTTTTTTTGCAAGGAGGTTGTTGTTAATTATTGAACAAGAAGATTTTCTTCTACTTTATTTGAGCATTTTACTGTCCAACCTTTACTGGAAAACTTATTCAAATGCAAAAAAAAAAATTTAACAAATTGCCTATAATGCTATCAAAAAATTATCAATAAAGAATGAAAAGAGAAGAAGGAGAAAATTATAAAACTGCACAATTTTTCGTAGTTATAAAAACATAAAACCAGATACAATCTATTCAAAAATTCTTGAATAAAGTATAACTTTAATTTCATTGTTTGGAATTAATTGTGTAGTATTTTGAATTGTTTATACTTTATTTAACTTTGAATATGATTATTCTTTTACTATAATTGCATTTTTTCGTTAATGAACAAAGAGTTTTAATTACTCACTTGGTTCAAAACTTTTTAACTTTAAAAGCTGTGAAGTATCCTGACAAAATGCTACCTTAAATATATAAATGTATATTCATGATGTACAAAAGCAGATAAAAGTAATTATAGTATGCATCATCGAACAGTTTCATCTATGTAAATATCGGTTACTTCAAGAATTTCCAATTGAAATTAGTTTGGCTTATTTTGTATCGAGTTATTATTCAGATTTTTCTTTTCACTATATATTCACTTGAATATTTGCGTTGGTGTGAATATTTTGCTTGAACAATATTTAAAAAATATATATGCAAGATGTAATTAATGCCCCGTTAGCAAACTAAATACCGATAAATAACATTTTCATGTTATTTGTCTATGTCATGTTATTTCATGTATCATGTCTTTCATACGAGGAATGAAAGAAGTAGAAAAAATAAATGAAAAAACTAGGTTTTGTTGCAGTCTGAAGTTTAAAAATATTTTCAGATATGTTTCTATAACATGAAACCTTTATTACACACTAAAAAATGAATGTTGTTTTTGCAATATAATACAGCTAATTTTGTTGTAATAAACTGTAAAATTGCTAATTTTAGAGTACTAAACTGCAAAATTGCTTATTTTTACAGTACTAAACTGCAAAATTTGCTGTTTTTTTACAGTACTAAACTGCAAAATTGCTTATTTTTACAGTACTAAACTGCAAAATTGCTTATTTTTACAGTACTAAACTGCAAAATTGCCAATTTTAGTTTATTCCCTTGAATTTTACAGTTTCAACCTGGAACCTCTTCTGCCAGTATTAGACTATTGTTTTTATAGTACAATACAGCTAAATTTTACAGCAATCAACTGTAAAATTGCTAACTTTGCAGTAAGAAACTAAAATTACTAGTTTTACAGTTTATTACTATGCATTTTACAGCTTTAAATCGGAACCTCGGCTGAAAGTATTATACTGTAAAAACAACAGTTCATTCATTGCGGTGCAGTAAGATGGTATGTTGTCTCATATCGCGTGCAGTTTTGTTTTGTTTTTTATTATAAGACCATTTTTAATGTTTAACTATTTTCGCTGATTCTTTGGGATGAGAAGGCAATATTATAGTTATTTATATTTTATATTACTACAATATGAGTAACTTTCAAAAGTAATTGTAAAGTCTTTCATGTCACAAATTTTATTGCAAATCAAGTTAGTTCACATTTTCATCCTATCTCGAACATTTTGGTTTATTGTTCACGAAAAAGTTTGTGGTATGTTGCACTAAGCGATGGCACTAATTGCTGCACTGCAAAAAATAAACTTGCTTTTACAGCATTATAATGGTAGACGAGGTTGCAGTTTAAAACAGTAAAATGCACAGTAATAAACTGTAATGCTTATAATTTTTCCGTTTATTACTGTGCATCTCACAGCTTTAAACTTTAACATCTGCTGCCAGTACTTTACTGTAAAAACAGAAGTTTATATTTTGCAGTGCAGCAATTCGCTAGAAATTCGCTTCATGCTTAAATGTAACCACAGAACATGTTTTTACCAATATTTTCAAAAATACTTTTAGACTTGGTCGCATTAGGAATATTTTACTATAAATAACTAAAGTAACTTCTGATTGTCACCATATCGCTGAAATTTTCCTTTGTTTTGGATTTTGGAGACTATATCAAATGTTTTTTTCATTGATTCTTCAAGGGAAAAAAATACCATCATAAATATTTATATAACTACAATAGTGGAAGAAACACTAAATGACGCGTGAAGATACTACACTGCTAAAAATAAACTGTTGTTTTTGCAGTATAAAACTGGCAGCAAAGATTTCAACTTAAAACCATAAAATGCACAGTAATAAACTGTAAAACTAGCAATTTTACAGTTTCTTACTGTAAAGTTAGAAATTTTACAGTTCATTGCCGTAAAAGTTAGCTGTATTATACTGAAAAAATAACTATAATACTGGCAGCAGAGGTTCCAGTTTAAAACTGTTAAATGCACGGTAATGAACTGTAAAGTTAGCAATTTTGCAATTTATTACTGTAAAATTAGCAGTTTTACCGTTTAGAACTGTAAAAGTGGCAATTTTACAGTTTAGTACTGTAAAATTAGCCTTTTTTAGTTTATTACAGTACAATTAGCTGTATTATATTGTAAAAACAACGTTCATTTTTTAGTGTAGGAGAAAAAAGAAAATTCGGTGCTCACCTTTTTGGCGCGTCTTTCGCTCGACCGGGGGATGTCCGCCATTTTGATGCTGCAACCGTTGATGAGCGTCCTCAGCCGATGCATAGAGACGACCCGAAAGTTACAAGGCCCCCAAAGCAGCACGTTTAATGGCGGAGGGGAGATCTGCTCTGGCAAACGAACACCAGAGGTAAGTGCCGGGGGTTTAATTATATTTTACACCCCAAATTAGGGGGATTCAACAATTTCTCAACGTCGAATCGGCTTCGGACATAAAAATAAAAAGTCGTCTGCGTTCGGCGGCGAGGGCGCTGCAGGCCGGATTCCTTCCTCTTTTCAGGGGTTGAAGGAGGAAGGAGATTAACATTCTTCTGGATCGTCTCCGAGATAAAAGTTTTGCACTTGGCCTCCACATGTAACTTCTGGTCGTAATTTTTCAGCAGACGTTCCATATAGCGCAAAGGAAGATAACTAATCCGCCATTTAGCACTGAGAGACGTACTGTGCTTAGGGAAAGTTGTCTGAAGTGGGTGTCTGCTTAGGTATTTGTGTGAGGATTTGGGAGAAGGACTCTAAATTTATAGCAGAGCTTTTTTTTTTTTTTTTTTCTTTTTTAAAACCTGGCATGAATTAATGTTTCGTCTGCAAAAAGTTAAAGAGATGTCAGAAAAAGAAAATTACGTCAGAGAAAAATATTGTTGGCCTTATCAGTCGTGACAGAAAATGGACAAGATTAG
>JAXGGA010022728.1:0-14528 GCA_038373865.1 Uloborus plumipes
AGGCACACCATGCAGTGAAGGGTTAAAAAAAAGTACCTTGTATTGGCCCACAAAACGTAGAACTTCTTCCGATTTCGTCACTCGCCGCTTCACCTCTTCATACTTTGGGCAGTTTGGATTTGATTGTAAATGCTAAGAAGAGGAGGAAAAGAAAACGTTAAAGGAAAGACTCATAAGGTGATCAATTCATACCCTCCCCCGCCCTACATAGTTTTCTAAAGCTTGTTGCATGCTTAAAGTTATTTTCAGGTATACGTATTTTCTGTCACTCTAGCAATTAATTTAACTAATCGTAATTACTGCTATGTATTTATTCTACAATGAAGTAAATAGGAATTGAAGAACGACAAATCTAAGTGATTGTGGAAATTGATCTGGGGACATATAATTGCCTAGTAGGCCGTAGTGACCGGTGATAAAGAACAGATTCTGCATCAAAAAACCAGTAATGGATATCATTTTTATCCCAAAGATTTATAAACAACCAATCATCTTCATTTTGTGTTACGAATGAATGTTGCAAATTTGAAGTCCAATAATCAGAGATTGGCTTTTGAAAAACAGACAGAAATTTCGAATATAAATAAAATGAGCATAAAGTTATAAAAACAACAATTCTTAGTTGTTAATTACCTTTCCTTTTCTGTGTTTTACCATTTTATTTATAAAACATTTTAATCTGATTTAATGTTATGTATCCCCCGTGAGGATCAGCTTAGTATGAGGTGCCTCCAACTCTTGGGACACAGGAAAAAAAGAGTTGGACATCATTGTTTTGCAGGATGGAAATTTAGAGTATAAGTAAAAAAGCTGGGAAGATCGTATGTAAGTTAATTTTTATTCAAGTAAAGAAAGCATTTAAAATGGCATTAGTCGATGAAAGTGAAAAAAAAGAAATCCCAACGATACCATATCTTCATCTTCAGGAACGTAGAGCACGGGTATCGGCTGCCATGGTACTTCGGTGAACGCCCATTCTTCGTCGGGTGGGTACATTCCAGCAAGGAAGCAGTACGCACTGTACATGCTTCTCTCTGCGTCAGAGCTCATCATCTCCATCTGCGATAAAAAGGTGCCACTTGGTACTTAAGGCAAAAATAAAAGAAATATTTTGAAGTCTTATGAACTTAGTACCGTGTAGAAGTATGTTAGCTAATCTTTTGACTGTCATGCCTCAAGTTTTCATCTACGCGCAAGATGTTTTGAACGTAGTTGTGCTCTGCAGGTTGAAGTGCAGTTTATGCGGTGAAGATTGAACTGAAGTATGGGCTCTGAAGAAGGTTGAAGTGCATGTAGTCCCCTAAAGATTGAAGAGCGTGTCGTGCTCTGAAGACTGAAGTGTTTGTTTTGCTCAGGAGAAGATGAAAATGCAGTCTGTTCGCTGATGATTGAGGGTGTGTTGTGCTCTGATGGTTGAAGTATATGTAGTCTTTTAAAGATTGTTGTGCGTGTTGTGCTCTGAAGATTGAAGTACATGTTGTGCTCTGAAGAAGGTAGAAGTGTCTGTTGTTCTAGGAAGAATATTGAAGGCCAAGCCATGTTTTAAAAAAAATTGAACTGCATGTCGCGCTGTAAAGAGGATTGTAGCTCATGTTGCGCGCTGAAGAAGATTTAGTTGCATGTCTGTGCTCTGAAGAACATTGAAGTGCATGTCATGCTCTAAAGTTTGAAGAACGTGTTGTGCTTTGAAGATTGAAGTGCATGTCGTGTTCTGGAGAACATAGAAATGCAATCTGCGGTTTTGAAGATTGAAATGTATGTTATACTCTGACAAATGAAGTGCATGCTGTGCGCTAAAGATTGAAGTACGCATTGTGCTCTGAAGATTAAAGTGCATGCTGGACTCAGAAGATTGTACTGCATATTGCTCTCTAAAAATTGAAGTGCATGTTGTGCTCTGAGGAAGAATGATGTTCATCTTGTGCTTTGAAGAAGCTTGGAATGATTTAATTCCTTGTTGTGCTCTGAAGAAGATTGAACCGCATGTTGTGCTTTGAAGATTGAAGTGTATGTTGTGATGATCTGAAGAAGACAAAAGTACAAGTTGCGCTTTGAAGAAAATTGAACTGTATGTTGTGCTGTGAAGAGGATTAAAATGCATGTTGCGTTTTAAAGAAGAGATAGATCCATGTTGTGCTCTGAAGAGAATTGAAGCGCATGATGTGCTCCGCAAAAAATGGAAGCTTATGTTGTGCTCTGAAGAAGAGTCGAGTGTATGTTGTATACTGAAGAAAGTTAAAACGCTATTTGTGCTCTGAAGACTTAAGTGCATGTTGTACTCTAAAGAAGATTGAAGTGTTTGTTGTGCTTTGAAGAAGATTGAAGTACATGTTGTGCTTTGAAGTAACTTAAGCTTGAGACACGTTTGGCGAAACATTGTCGATCAAAATTCCTAGATGAACCACGGCTCACAAGCTCTTCTTTTGAAAAAAAAAAAAAAGAGTAATCACATTTTATTTCTCACCACGACCATGTTACATTCACTTCACTTATAGGACACAATAATTTCGAGTCTATATGAAGGGTCAGGGGGAAAAACCACGGTAGTCACATTTGATTCATTTTGAGAAAAACGAAATTTAAACTGTACGTACTCATAAACTTCCCCAGTATACTTGTTCTAAAATGACAATAATACATGGACTACAGTGTTTTTTCACGAATATTGCATATACTAAACGAAATTACACTTATTTTTCTAACAGGTGGTAGCATCAGTTTAAATTCAACAAAAAGTGGACTACCGTGGTTTTCCCCCCTGACATTTCATATGTTTTCAACCAGCTCTAAGTTTGTTTTTTTTTAAAAATTAAATCGCTATATTTCAGCACTTTATTATTATAGGCAAGATAATCATGCGTAGAATTACTGCAGTCTGGTCAATAAGCGAAATACGAATGAAATAAACGAGTATCGAAGGAAAATCGTATGTGATAAGCTGACATATTTTTAAAAACAGTTTATTTTGCAGCTTTTTGCTTGTCACGCTAGTATTTGTCAAATGCAGACTAAAAGAGTACCATTTCACCAATATCGTCGTATAGTTTCCCTCCCATTTGTCTGACAATTATTTATTCACGTGGAAAAGCGTCGTGTACATTTTCAAAGTACCTTTAGCAGGATCAAAAGCTAGCCTTCAATTTTAAAGGTATTTTCATCTGCTGATATTGGATTGGAGCCATTAGCACGAAAATCAAGAGTGATAAGCAAAATAGTCAAACTTAGAGCACCAAAAACTTTCATAAAAGTCTGTTTGCTCACTTTTCAGCTCAAGTTCTTCCTGAAGTTAACATTTTCAAAAATTGCCGCACTACGCATTATATATGCTAAAGTATTTTCATCTGGCTTATTTATAGCACTATACTAGACAACAACTTAAGTTGACACTAACGTCACGACGCGCGGAGCCAATAAGAGCGAACACGCAGTTAGCGAGCTCCTCTAATTCGCCGCAAGTCGACTGTGACGTTTTATCTAGCTCATTTTTCATAGGCTGACATCACGGTGACGTCACGACCTCAGTGTCAAGAATCCTTGCAGTGTAGAATACTTACTTCATTGGGGTTACTTGAAATTAGCTGCGAATATCTTTTTCTCAAATGGTCACCAATCACGTATAGTTGCAATCTTCCAAGCTGAAATAAAAGCATGAAATCCTTAAAATTCTCTAAAATAAAAAAGAGAGAAAGGAATTGAATTTACATAAGTTAATCATTTTTATGGCTGAATGCGTTCTAATTAATTTTTAATTAATTTAATCAGTTTTTTTCCTTAATTCATTTTTGGAGTTACGTAGGCAGGAGTTATTTTTTTTCCAAATGTATTAGTCGTTAATTGAAATGTTATTTTTTTACAGACAGTTTTGGCACTTTGTGAACTTTGAAATCAATTTTATTTAACTTTTGTTTCAAAAAACTATTTTTAAATGTAATTTTCTGGATTTTTGGCATTAGCTACGCACAACTTCTTAAAATTGTCATGATTCTATTAATATGATTGTTTAAAAATAAAACTACATTCTTATAGTTACTCAAATATCATTTTCTAAACCGTGCATAGAAATGAATTCTTTAAATAGCTGTGAACAGTTTCATGTTTTAGGCATTATATATTGCGGAAGTTTTGCCAAAATGTTTAGTTTCAAATTTTGACATCTATGATTTTTCCCATAGTTTGGAATCATAGAGTTTATATCTAATGGTGCTGCAAAAAAAAATCCTCGTCATTTGTAGACCTAGTGTTCTCAAGATGAATGGCATCTATTCTTTCAAAGCACAGCTCTCGACGAATCGCCATTACCACTTGACAGTTTTGACCCTCAGTTTCCCGCCAGGTGGAGGCGCAGTGTCTCTTACAATTCGGCCAAGAGTACCCCCCCCCTAATCCAAACAAATACTCAAAGGATATTTAAAACACTGCTTAATCATGCAACATGAACGCTGACAATGTTTTGCGACTTGAGCGTGCTTAATCTCTATGCCATCTCGACGGCTGAAAATTCGAGTAAATCTGGTCTTTATAATGATTTAAAATATTTTTCATCAACTCCATAAAAGGAAGTGAAGGTCTTACATTCATAGAATTGTTCACGATTGTGAAGCGTGTGAAGTTCAGGACTCCCAATATTTTTTTTAGTTTGCCTCCCTGGGGGAAAATAGACTTAAGTTCTTTTTCAAAACTAGGAGGGACCAAAAAGAGACCTTTATCTTAACTTTCAAAGGTTATTCAGGATGCACTGATTAATAGGCAGCAATCGATAATTGGAAACTTTCATTATTAGTTACAAATAATTGGATGATAGTCAATATAAATAGCCACCAATTAATCGGGTGAAAAATTATTCTAAAACTAAAAATACTTTTGCCTAGAACTAGAAATTTTGTTGAATGAATTGAGTACACTTAGCAATAATTTTAAATTCTAGATGCTGTGCCTTATTGCTTGAAAAAAATTACAAATTAACCGTGGTAGATTTATGAACAAGCAACACATTCACATAAAGCAGTGAGTAATCGCCAATAAGCAAGGGCAAAGGCAGGAACATGCAATACACTGCCATCGGTTATTTCCATCAATGGACTGCAGTTTCGTGCTTATTATGCACTCATCAGCATGGAATAGGAAAGTAACCGAGTTGGAGGCAAAACGAGTTGTACCGTACCAAGTGCGGTCGCTCGATGGTGTTCTAATTTCACATTAGCTACCAGTTTTTTTTTGGCTCTCTTTGCCCTATAAGAGGATTTTTGCCCCCCAACTCGGTTATTTTCCTATTCCATGCTGATGAGTGCATAATAAGCACGAAACTGCAGTCCATGGATGGAAAAAACCGAGTTGGCGGTGTATTGCAACACATTGACATATTTCCTTTAAAAAAAAAGAAAAACTCAAAAGGGTAAAAAAGGTTGCAGGAAAAATTCAAAATGTTAAAGAAAAAAGGGAAGAGGAAACTAGATTTTGAAAATCGGATTTTAAAGTACTTGAAAGTGATCTTTGGGGGAGAAAAGGCACCAGATTTTGAACAAAGGCTTTTAGGGAATCTAAACTATTTAAGGGAGCCCCGTATATCCGCCATGTTAAATTCACCAACTTTATATACGTTTTTCTCGGAAATGGAGAAAGATAGGACTAAGAATTTTTTATACATGTTAAAATGACATGCTTTACATACTTCAACAATTCCTTTTATCTCTAAGTGGGAATAAAAATCTATATTTAATATTTCGACCAAAAAGCATTTTTAAATTAGCATTTTTGATGATTTTTGACTTCATGAAAAATATAGGGGTAAGTGGTGTACCTCGGACATATGTGTACCTCGGACCTAGGCTGATTACAGCTCTGCTTATTAAAACATTTGAATAGCAACATGTGTAGTTGAAATATGCGCCTCTAGAGGTCTCACTGCATACCTTTCTGTTTTGTTGAAAGCTCACCTGATTGAAGTATTATTAAAAAAAGAAATCCACCATTCAAAAGTAAGTTTTTCTGGTTACTTTTAGGTATTTTTTTTTCTAAAACATATATTGTTTATTCTGAAATGAGGGTCATGTATTATACAATCATGTTCTAGCTATAACGCCGTGTGCTTGAAACAAAGTTAATCCTGACTGTAATACAATGGTCAACTACTTTGTTTTTTATAACCAAGTGGTGTACCTCGAACCCAATACAAGTGTATACACACTTCTGCAGTGCATAACTATTACAACTCCTAACATTTCATGTTCTTTATTTTTTTGAAATGACTTTTAAAATTCAAGTGAAATGTTTCCTTCCAAAACTAAAAATTTTAACTTAAATTATAAACTTAATATGCAGTTTTGCAACTGCATAATTATGATTTATGGTAAAGCTAATGATGAATTCTTAACTACATTTATATGTGCAATACACTGCCAACTCGGTTATTCTGCAGTCCTTGGACTGCAGTCCTTGGACGGTTTATATAACGGTGAATGAAAATATTTTTTGAAGATTTTGATTTCCTCCCATCGAATGCCAATGATTGCTCAGTGCAAAAGCAAGAAGAAAATGACACACAAAATGATTTCACTGGTGTGTCAACATCTGAAGCTAGTACTTCTTTGCCAAGCATTGTCACTCCCCTGAAGAAATGAGGCCATATCCAAATGCACTACCGAAAAACTGACCCCATAGGGGAAAACCTAAAAGAACGTCTTGTATTTTGACCGATACATCCCGGAAAGAGCGTCTTGAAATAGAAAAGACTAAAAGGGGGCAATGAAAAAAGTAAAGCAAACTAAGGCAGTAAAACCCCCTACCAAGCCAGCTAAGAGATAATTTTATTATTCTTCAAAGTCTGAACTTGAGAATATTGAAGATTTTTATGAGGAATCCAATATTTCAGAGGAAGATTTTAATGAGCTAGAAGATGCAGATAACATTAATATTTAGATTGGCGATTTTGTGTTGGTGCTGAAATTTGCTGGCAAGAAAGCTATCAAATATTTTCTTGCAGAGATTATTTCTATTGCTAATGATGAACATGCAGTTAAATTTGTAAAAAAAGGATCCAAACTGGGAGAAGTTTACAAGAGAAGATCAAACCATTTAAGAAGTTGAAAAAAAGAATATATTCAAGCTCCCACACCCAATAGTATCTAGTGAATCAGAAAGGTAGCTCGAGAGTTATCATTTGGAATTGACTTATCCAATTACAATCTTGGTTGGAAATATGTGCAGCTTAAAAAAAATCTCTAGCATGGTTTTCAGGAGATAGAGCATCTTGGTATTTTTTAAAAAGGGAAACGTGACAAGATAATAAGATCTAAATTTTTTTTTATCTTTGAAACAAATTAAAAATGTATTTCTAAATTTATGTGTGGTTTACTGATTGATAGATAGTGATGTTCTTAGTGAAAATCATGTTTTCTTTACCTGTTAATCATTGGTCCAAGGTACACCATCCCAAAACCCAAGGTACACCACCGGTGGTGTACCTCGGTTCTATGTGCATTATTATGTTTATTACAAAAAATGTAATTTAAATAAGTTAAATAAATTTTTAAGATAATTATATGTAGTGTAAAAAATCATAAAGTTTCACCTTATGGTATTTGTATTTAGATTTGGCAAATAATTATGAAATTAAAAATTGAAAAGCGAAAATAGGTCCGAGGTACCCCACCTTCCCCTATTTATCAATTAATCGACAAACCATTGCATTAAAATGCAAAAGAACTACATAATATAAGCGTCATTAAACAATTAACTCTGTAAGTATGATAGATATTGAGGGAAAGTTACATGAAAAATTCATGTTTCAAGAAATACGCATTTAAAGATTTCCTTTCTTTGATCAACATGATAAATGTTTTTGAAAGAACAAAAAGTTCTGGTACTTCTGTTTTCTTGATAAACAAGTGTGATATGTGTTCTGAAATATACTATAAAAAAGTTAAGCGGGTCATTTTCACCATATGCTTACATTTCAAAAATTTTAAGTAATTTTTTTAATTTGCTATTTTCTTTTAGAAACACTAACAGATGTTTAGTCACATATTGTAGGTGTGTGAAAAAATAATTGGTTGTACACTTTGATGAATAATTAAGTATTCAAATGCTGTTGTAAAACTTTAAGTTGCAAGGAAAATTGTCGTCCGTTAACATACAAAATCAATATGAAATCTCACTTTTAAACTATATCATAGAGCCTAGAACCAACTTCATTTGAAATTATTTGCACCCTGAAGCCAAAAACGATGTTTGTGATGATTAAAATATTGATAAAAAACTCTATGGTAACGAATTTGACATTTGGTAACGGATTTGACCAGTAACGGACTTGACATTTCAACCAAAATGTCAAATTATGGCTAGGTTGTCGAATTTAAAAATTGAACAACAATATGCATTTTCTTAGAGTTGTATAATAAACAATATTTCAGGGTAAAAGTTTAGAAAAAGTAAAAATTAATACTAAAATCTTTGGTAACGGACTTGACAAAGAATAAAAATACGCACCTGGAAAAAATTTTGTGCGAAACGCCACAGCAATACTTCTCGACTCAGGGAAACAAAATGGTACAAAATAGTTACGTCACTAATTTGTTAAGTTAACTGAATACGTGTTACCATCTTTTGACTTCAATAAATACTTTTTTTAGCTAAAATAATCTTAGGGTAACGGACTTGACAAGAACTTCCGGACAAAATATATTCATACATTTCTTATTGAAATAAAATTACTATTGTCAATATTTATCATGAATACCATATACTAATAGTCAATATATAAAAATACTATGTCGCATTTACTTTTTTTGACCATTAAGTAGCTATAAGAAAAAAATAGTTGAACTTGCGAAAATTGGAAATGGACAAGCGTTTTTGCCTTGGTTCTCATTTTTAAAGACTTATATAAAAATAAATAAATAAATTTCAATAATTTGTTGAGTGATAGAATTTTTTGGGGGGTATTTCTTGCAGAAAATAATTGTTCGCGTTGAATTTAAAATATAAGATATGCTTCAAAATCGTCTTTTTAACCTCCGGACAGCAAATGTAAGCAAATTTTGAAAATGACCCAAACATTTTATAAACAAAATAATAATCGACTTTTTGGTCCAAATTGCCTTACTTGGTCCCCTTAAGGAATTTTTTGGCAGAAAAAGGACCAGTTGGGAGCTCTTAACGTTTTTACAGTGTTTAAAGGAATTAATTTTTTTACACAACATCCATTGAAAATATATAAAAGATGCGATTAAAACCGCCAAAATATCGGAAAGTAAATGTAGAGAGTTTCAAAATCTTACTTTGGTGAGCATTCCCAACCCCTCCTTCCACAGCTCTTTGGGATTGGGATCGGTTTTGTATAACCTGAAGGGAGATCTGTGACCATGCTTAAAAATCTATTGGGAAGAGAAAACAAACTATTTTTTTTTCAAATAGTTGCGTGTAAAAACTTAGGCAGGGATTCAAGTGAAACAGGCCATCGCAAATTACAATCGCTACTGGAAATGAATTACATTAGAACTTTTCTTGATAAAAACATCGTGACGTCAGCGTGACGTTTGCCTATGAAAAACGAGCTAGATAAAACGTCACAGCCTACTTGGCGAATAAGAGGAGATCGCTGAGTGCTTGTGAGCTCTTATTGGCTCCACCCGTAGTGACGTCATGCCAAGTTAAGTTGATGATAATGTAATTCACTTCCAGTAGCGATTGCAATTCGAAGCGATCGCAGTGATGTTTCACTTGAATCCCTGCCTTAACCCATTAAGAGCAAGAATCTGAGAGAGTGTCACGCCTGTGATTCATGACGTTTCAGATTTTTTCCAAAAAATTACCAAATGTTTATTATCGTATTCAAATTAAAGGAAAAAAAAAAAGAAAACCAGCAGAATAAAATCATCAAAATCTGGAAATGTTAAAGAAGGCTCATTAAAAGGGGAATAAGCAATACATTCGATAAAAATAAGAAAAAGTCAAACAATTAAAAATAATAATACGTAATTAAAATTAAAAAAAAGTTCCTTTAAATACATCTCGTATTTCCTTCTTACTTTTAATGCTAAAATTCACCAAAAATTCATTCACATGAAATTTTGCACTACAATTATAGCTTGACCATGGAGAGATGACGCGGGATCTTGAGCCGAGACCGAATCACCTCATTATAAACTAGGTAGAATCAGTGATAAAATTGATGTTCTACTTGCAAAGTTCGAAAAGTTTTTATTGCCTGCGGATCTCTCTGATGGTACCTGTTATGAAGTGAAGCGGTCTGTTTCCGCTTTAAGATCACGCGCCATCTCTCCGTGGTCAAACTTTGCAATAAATTTAGAATATAAATGAAGTAATTAAATAAAATAACGTAATTTAAAAATTACAGCAAAATTGAACCACACACACTAGTTTTATGAACAAATGAACACTTACCACTTGAATTTGGATCAATTCTCTATGAGGCTGATGCCTGACAATTTCGTGCTTGCCACCAGCAAATATAAATTCAACCGCGTTGAATATATAATCCTTGGCCAGGAATAAAACGACGAAGTAGAATGCCAATATCAGCCTTTGCTTACTAGGCTTGGCGAGACTCGAAAAAATTAAATAAAAATTTCTTAACAAACAGTTTCGGAGATCGCAAGCCATGATGGGGAGATACAAACATCTACTCGGGTGAAAACAGATTCAACTTTTGATTCGCTGCTCCTCGATCGTTTTTTAATTTGCAGACACACCTGGCAATACGGTACTGAAAATATCGTTTGCGGGAACGTTAAGTGAGGCGTTTATTTGTCGAGAAGGTAAATAGAGATTTTCTGAGTTTGCCGTGGTGTTCGTTTCGTCCTGTAAGGAAGGGATACAACGTGTTCGATTTGTTTTGAGTTATTTCGGTTGAAATTAGCTGGAAACAGGAGCGCCCCGATGGGAGGTCACGGGAGGTCACTGTGACCTGCAAAAAATTCCCGTATTTGGTACATTTTGCTGACGATTCGGCAATTTGAAGATAATATTGCAACATTGAGATTATTTGTTCTTTTTACCCGACTACGGCAAAGCCTAAAGGAAGGGTTATGTTTTTAGCAGTCTGGCTATGTTTGTGGTTAAGGATGTTCCACCGTAGCTCCTAAACTATTCATTCGATTTTGATGAATGAGGTGCCAATCGATTCGTTTTCGAGTCTCGAGTGTCATAGGCTACTTTTTTACTAGAATTTAACAAGAGAAAAGATCGATTATTCCTAGACAAGCACCGATTTTTTCCGATATTTTCGTATCTAAGTGTGTTTTAGTTCAAACAAAAGTCGCAATCAACAATGAATTTCCAGTTTAAGGCTGACCTAGATTTTAGCATGAAATTATTTGTTATGTACATTTAATTTTGTAATGTATATTCATTTGCTAATATACAGTGGAGTAAAATAAAATGTTTTAAAAACCTGTAACCCGGGTACAAAAAAGCTCTGAAAAGTCAGAAATAAAAAGTTTAAAAAAATTATAACCCGACTACAAAAAAAAAAAAAACACTGAAAGGTAAGAAACAAGGTAGGTGCTATTTAATATCATCGTCTTTATTTAATACTAGCGGTACCCGCACGGTTTTGCCCGTGGTATAAAATTAAAAGTTCATTTGTAAAATAATTGATATAGCAGAAAAAATGCTCTATTTTAGTTTTATTCAACTATAATTCCTTCAAAGTGATATAAAGATCTGATATGGACCCCACACTACTTAATTTTACGTGTAAATTTCTTAGTAGATGCCTTAAGTGCTAAAATAGTGCTTGGAGTGAGCAAGATAACAATTCAAACATTTGTATCCCTAGTTTGCTACGAAACAATGCAAAAAAATGTTTTACAATGATTTATCTCCTAAATATCATCGATTTTAACATCATTCAGTGGATTTTTCGCAAAATATCGCCAACAGCGCCAAATTGAACCTAAATCAAAAAAAAAAAAAAAATTTTTCGCCAATTGGCGTCAAATACTTGGCGATCAAAAGCTTGGCGATATATCGCCAAGTGGTCGCGCCAATTCATATCACTTTTGTTAACCAATTCATATCACCTTGCATTGAAAACACTGATTTACCCGACAAATGGGGTAAAACACCCCCTTGGAACATTCGAATGCAACCCCAAGGGAGATGGACAAAAATAAGCCAAAAGAGAAAATAAGAACAATTTTGTTGATAACAGGAACCAACAGAAATCTTACCAAAGTTTAAGAGAAGAAGAAAGTTTTCTTTCCTAGCTTAAAAAACAAAACAATACATTTTCCGAAATGAAACACTTTAAAAAAACGATGCAATATCGCAATTGAACAATATTTCGTTAATCTGTGCTTTAGGTACCCTTTTCTCGCTAAATGAACGATAGGCGCGCCAAGCGTGGTAACCCTAGCTATTTGGCGTAGTTGACTTTTTGAAAACGCGCCAAGCAGGGTCCCAAAGCATCTTCACCACTTCACCGGGAAAAAGACAGGGTTGCCAGAGAATTGGAACAAAAAAAAACTACGCCTCCTCTAAAAAAAATATTACAAAATACTACTGTTTCCAAACGTTGCCAAAATCAATGTTGCTGAAATGCGAAATCTATGAAAATGAAAAAAAAAAAAAAAAATCCGCCAAATCTTTTAATTAAGTCATTAGTGTATTGGAAACAGGGTTGCCAGAAACATACTACGCTCCTTATTTGGGCCGAAAAAATACTACCGTAGAATCAAAAATACTACGTCTGGCCGTAGCCTACGAAGATAGACGCTGGCAACCCTGGAAAAAGAAAGAAACAAAAATAAGTATGAACACGTAACCATAGTAACAACATGAAAAATTGATTTCCGTTGATAAAATAATTCATTTTATCTCTCTTTTCAAACAAATTTTATTCTAAAGTTCAACCATTTTAGAATCGTTTGGCTTGCTTTACTGAAGGTAAGCCTTGAATTTCGGGATTCTAAAAACAATTGTTACAGCTCTCCTGATGATCGTAGAAACTTCGAAAAAACTTCATTTTGTGCAGAAAATTCCAAGCTTTCGAATGACATAAGACTTGAAAATGTGTGTGAAATATTTCTTCCCTATTTTATCGAATTTCCGCTAAGAATTCGAATAGAAAAAGAACGAAATGGAATTTTCGAAAAATCGCTTCGAGGTGCAAAACTACATGCTACAAACTAATTTTGTGCCAAGTGGCATGAAAATCGACCGAACGGTTTTGGCGCTACGCGCGTAACAGACAGACAGAAAGAAGGACAGACAGAACCACCTTCAGCTTTATTATTAGTAGAGAAAATCGCTTCGAGGTGCAAAACTACATGCTACAAACTAATTTTGTGCCAAGTGGCATGAAAATCGACCGAACGGTTTTGGCGCTACGCGCGTAACAGACAGACAGAAAGAAGGACAGACAGAACCACCTTCAGCTTTATTATTAGTAGAGAAGAGAAGATGGAGAAGACGATGATATTAAATAGCACCTAACTTGTTTCTTACCTTTCAGTGTTTTTTTGTAGTCGAGTTATAGTTTTTTAAACTTGTTATTATTAGTTTTTAGAATTGTTTTTTAAAAGATGCCTGATGTTTTTTTCTCACTAAATGTTATGCATGTACTACATGTGTGCATTCACATGCTTGTATTTTATCATGCGGTAAAATTGGAACTTCATTCGGCAAATCCATAATTTTCCCCCTCCCAAAAATTTTAGTTCGGGGCTCCCCGGCTAGAAAATACTACTGTGAAATTCATTTGATGGAGGGGGGAGGCAGAATGAGGGTTAATTTTAAGTATTTCTAACTCGATTATACTCTTACTTTAAAACAGGAGTATCAAGTTAAGAAATTTTGCGTCGTCTCCATGGAAACCGTACGAAAGAAAACAGCTCCACTCTTATTTTATGCACTGCTGTTGAGGCATTTCATTTATTTTGTGTTTACCTCATTAGGTGTCGGCGCTGTGATTGCAAGAGAAAAAACTTATCTATACTAGAATGCAACTTAACTTGACACTGAACGTCACTACGGGCGGAACCAATAAGAGCTCACAAGCAATTAGCGATCTCCTCCAATTCGCCAAGTAGGCTGTGACGTTTTATCTAGTTCGTTTTTCATAGGCTAACGTCACGCAAACGTCACGCTGACGTCATGATGTTTTTGTCAAGGAAGGTTGCAGTGCAGTACAGAGATACCACACCTGTATACCCGTAGCCAAGATGGGACAAAAAAATGGTTAAACGATATTCAGCATCCATTAAAACAGAAATGCAAAATTTCTAAACCCCAAACTGACTCAAATGAAACCCTATATCCCTCGAATATAGCAGAAAGTTGAAAAAAATTGCAGAAATAAATTATAAGTGAGAGACCCCGGTGTTTTGTCAAAACTTTGCTTTGTATTCCGGTGGTCTTGGGTTCGAAACTCATAGGTACCGTGGGTGCTATTTCATGATCTTGTGTCATAACTCATTCCTGTGGTTATCCGGAGGCAAAGGCTTCTTATAAGTGATCCCTTATGTCTGTGAAGCTCATTAACTTCTGTATAAATGACATGAAACAGC
>JAXGGA010022729.1:0-14527 GCA_038373865.1 Uloborus plumipes
TTTACTAAAAGAATACACAGATCTAGTTTCACACACCCATTGCATGTTTTCCTTATAAAAAAAAATTAATAAATGCACATCAAAATAAGACTCTAAGAAAAAGATCATCAGGCAAAGCGATCTTGGAGATTACGGTAAAACTGTTTGTTGAACCATTTACTCGTTGATTGCATTACATGAACAATTTGAATTTGGCACAAAAGAAATTTTAGTCCTGTACTTTTTTTAAATTCAACTATTGAAAAACCTATTATTTTAGTTTGAGATTCTAAAATTTAATGTTCTTTTTATTCTAACACTTATAACAAAATAAATGTTTCGGGATATTTAAAAAAACCTACTGCTTAAAAAATAGGGAATAATCATTTTGAAAAGAATGAAACTATAATGTTATGTGTGAAGGAGTTTTTCGACATTTGGAAGTACTTTTTAGGTGGGGGAGGGGGGGGGTTACAAATTACAGCAGTAGATGACACTAGAGCTTGGAACGCCACCAAGTATTCCTGAAGTAAAGAGAAACATTTCAAGCAGTGATTTTCTTTCAGTAACCATTTTTTTAAATCTTAAAAAGTATGTTTCAATAAATGTGTTTCAGTTCGATAAAACACAAGTTGTTCACGCTTTTTTTTCTTTAAAAAAAAAAAGTTGTACGCGAAACTTATTTTTTCTAAATTATATTTGTCTATAAAACATCACTGCTGGTGTTAACTATCGAACGCTACTGCATAAGGCGCTCAGAAGACATTTGCACGAGGGCGCCGATCAGGCTTGGCGCGGCCCTGGTAGTCTCTTGAACGTATAAACTTGATCTAAACTGTAAAATATATTGTAATGCATTGGTTACTTTCCTTACATGATACTTTGCTGTCAGTGCATTATTAAGAGCAAAAGTATTTGGAAGGTTTTAGCTACTCTGAATTATTATTTATTAAGTAATTCCTGTTTGTAACTTTTCATGTTTCAAACTGACTTTTAATGGATATTGTTGAAATTTGAAAGACTCTTTTAACTATGTGGTTGGAAAAGAACTTACTTATTTTTCACTTATTTCATGTAAAAACTGATAAAAGGAAAATGCATAAAACAATTATTTTCCCTTCAGAAACATTAAGTGTATGGGCAGGTGTACAATAATTTAACCCGGCTTCTTTAACATAAGGCATCAGCTGTTTTCCAGACTTTGCTTGTTGGCAAGAGTACAATAATTTCTGCAAGCATCTTATTTAACATGAGTCATCAGATATTTTCTTGCACTTTTTATCTTTGCGTTTAGGTCAATGATTTGAAACTTAAATCATTTGAATTGATGTATTTATTTATTTATTTATTAAATAATAAAAATAATACAAAATGATGTAAATATTCATATGATTCACAGAAACATGATTTCTCATAAATATAACTTTTTTGTTCAGTTAACCTTTTTAAATTTTTCTTTCGACCCGGTTAGTACGACAGTTTAACCCATTACCCGCTGGTGTTGAGTTGACGCAACGGTCATTGTAAAAAATCATTAAAAAATCGCTATTTAACTAATTTTGTACCAATTTCAGTTTTAGGTTTAAGAACAACCATAGAAACATGTTAAGTAAAAAAATTGCCTCAAACATTTTTTTTATATGTAATAAAAATTGTGGTTCTAACATGGTTTTTTGCTCAAATTTGTGATCTATTTTTCTATCAAAAAAGTTAAAAAAGAAAAAAAGTTTAGGTTTATATGTGAAATACTCTTAGTCAAGGTCACTTTGAAAAAAAAATCCACTCAGAAATTGATTCTGTGGGGGAGGGAAGGAAAGCAAAAGCAGGTGCTGCGTGAGTGCATTGTCAGCGAAAAAGGGTGGTCAGACTGCCTGTCTCAACTGCTTTTCCGAAAGTCATAGATTTCATTTCTATTCTGTGCGTTTTGACTGTGCAAGCTTTTTTTTTTGTCTCCGCCTTTTGAAATGTCCAGAACAAGATATCTTAGTTTAAGAAGCATTCGAACAGGTTTTTGAAAAAAAAAATGATAAAAACTGATGATGATGATTCGAGGTTCTACTTACGGTAAAATTGAGCTTTGTAAATATCGTTTCTCGCTACTCCAGAATTCAGAAGAAAAAGGTTTCTGTTCCTCAGCTTTGTATCATTGAGCAATATAACATGAAAATGGGGAATGTTAATTTGTGCGATAATTTAGTTTTGAATTATAAATTTAGAGTGCGAGAGAAAAATAGTGGCCAGTATTTTCAATTATCTAGATGTTGCACAAGCAAATGCTTGGAAACTTTCAAGACAATCTGAAGAGAGAAATAAAAAGTCACCGTTGGATTTTAGACGAGAGGTTGCACTTAATTTTTCACAGCCCCTCCCCCCTTGGTAATAATACACAGAAGAAAACTACAGATTCAGGACTTCCAAGTACATTCAGCTAACCAATGTCAGTATCTGGGGGGGGGGGGGGAGGCATTTTACAGCAAGGTTTACAAATAACAAAAGGCTACGGTGCAAGTATTGCCCTTGTGTTGTTTCTGTAACCATTTGGATACCCAAGCCCGAGTAGATAGATCAACCCGATTTAACGCGGAATAAGTAAGCTTGATTTAGCGCAGAGCGCTCTGTTTTTTTGAACCAGATCAAGGCCCGAGCAAACAACTAGTCTTGTTCCTCCAGAAACATCGTTTCACTTGGAGGACTTTGTGACCACTACCCTTGTTTTGCGTCGCCCAGCCACCATTAGTAATGACGATGGATCTTTGATTGGCTAGGATAAAACCCGGGACCCTCCGGTTACGAGTCCAACGCCTTACTGATCGGGCTGACCACGGTCCCATTGCCATTGTCAAACTGTTTATCGTTGCAATGCTTGTTATATTGCTCCCCACCCCGATTGCAACGAAGTTTATCATGTATGACCTTGGATAATCAATTTTTCGTTAAATTTGAAATTTATTGTGATTGATTTTTTAAAAACAAATTTCACTTTCTTCTAAAGTTATCTTCACATTTCAAAACCATATCAAAGCTCATACAAATTTTACCTGTCTAAAACGCATTGAAACTACTTAGCATTCGTACCCCTTTTCCGCTGACGTTGCGTCAACGCAACACCCTATATTTCTAAATGTAAGTGAAAGTTTGTTCTTTTTGCAGCATAATACTGTTGTATGGGCACAAAATAATAACTTTTATGATTTGTATCTGATATATATGTCTATAAAAATAATAACTTCAACTTCCACTTTAACTGCAACTTGTTCTTGTTAACCTTGTTTTCGATGTACCATGTGCTGGCATGGCGGTGAAAACGATAAATAAAATTAATCTGGAATAAACACAGAAATCTGCACTTATTACTTGACAGTATCTAAAACAAATAATGATTTCGAGTTTCGGCAGTTAATGGGTTAACCGCAGATTTCTTTTCCATTGAAAAGAGAAGGTATAAACTGTCATACCAGATGTATTAAACCTTGAAAAAATCCCCGACTCCAAAGGGTTCAAGTGAATTTCAACCCCGTCCTCTAAACTACACACGACTTATGGTACAAGTACCGCCTGGTTCCTAAAGGTTAATCTGTATGCGACTTTGAGCTTGCCAAAAGTTTGTACGTTAACTACTAAAAACTACCTACAAAACTTGGAATTTCTTTTAGTCCTTAAATAATGACTAAAATTGACTTAAAATCATACAAGTTTATCACTAGAAATTTTTGCCTGCAAATTAATAGTACACAAGCAATGACCTCTTATTGTTGCTGAAGTAGAAGTTAATATTTTTCAACTGTAAAAATATATTTGAAATTTTAATATTTGTTTTAATCTGGTGAAAACATGTCATGAAACATTGCAATTCTTAATTATTTTCCCATGTTCTTTTCTTTTATTTTTTAAATACATATTTTATACTTTTAGGTTGATGTTGATAATCTTGAAGCTGATGAAACATATAGGAATCTGAGGTCTGACAGAGGATATAATTATGAAGATCTCATTGAAATATCACCTAAAACAATGCCAGATTTTGATGAAAAAGTATGCATCTTATATATTTCTCTATATGATGTTTTTCTTCACTTTCATAACTTAAAGCAAGTCAGGGGTCTGGCCAGAGGAAATTCGGGTCCGTTAACGGACCTTTCACAAAAATACGATCAAGCAAAACGGACCCTTCACAAAATGCTAATCAAATAAACGTACATTTCACACATTATTCATTCAAAAAGCATATCTGAAATCAAAATAATGCATAGCATATTTCTGTGTAAAAGCCCATAACTTTTGGGCCTTTTCTGAAGTTAAAGAAGGGAATCGCTTATCCGCCAACTTTACGAGAAAAAAAAAAAGTTGGCACTTCCTGTCTGGCCCTGCAATGCTCGGGCAAGCAAAAAATCTTTAGTGTAAAATGTAGCACTTTTTGTTGGTTTCTTTTAAAGAAATTAACAACTTAAAAAAGGTCATTGTTTTGCTTTAATGGTTCTGCTTGTTTGTTTTATCATATGCAAATCAAAGTGGCTTGCTGAGATGTTGCTATTATAGATTTCTCTGGAAGTGCAGAGTGAGGATTTTTCTCCCTGCTATGGACTTAAACATAAGGGAAATAATAATAATAACAATTATCAGCTGAATGAACTTAGAACTGCAAACAGATAGCTAGGGTTGGGGAAAAAATGGGATTGCTTCTGGGTAGAGCGATCAGCTACTATTTAAAATTAAAATTATCTCCATTTGACGTCTTTGGTGCGATGTTTTGACCTTATTTTTGCAGAAAATTAGCTGTTTTTTTATTTCATTTATTTATTTTTTTAAATGCTTACAAGAGTGGTGTTTTAGTTATATTCAGGAATTATTGTATTTTTACCCGACTACGGCAAAGCCTAAAGGAAGTGTTATGTTTTTATCAGTCTGGCTATGTTTGTGGTTAAGGATGTTCCACCGTAGCTCCTAAACTATTCATTCGGTTTTGATGAATGAGGTGCCAATCGATTCGTTTTCGAGTCTCGAGTGTCATAGGCTACTTTTTGCTAGAATTTAACAAGAGGAAAGATCGATTATTCCTAGACAAGCACCGATTTTTACCGATATTTTCGTAGCTAAGTGTGTTTCAGTTCAAACAAAAGTCACAATCAACTATGAATTTCCAGTTTAAGGCTGACCTAGATTTTAGCATGAAATTAGTTAAAAGCCATTATAAAACCCGATGACAAAATTGATCAAACTGTTCGGATAATTTCTAGCTCGTTTGGAGCCGGGGCACAGGTCATTTCCGCCGCAACATAGGACATTTCCGATGCAAAATTTATCTCTATCATCCCCCTCATGAGACATTTCCGCCGCGTCTCTCCCCGCGTTTCTGTACGATAGGACAAATCCGCCAATTGAGCTGGTAGAGTGTAATATTTGGCGAAGTTTAAATTGTTTTACACTGCATTGTGTGTGTGTGTGTGTTTTTTTTTTTTTTTTGACTTCTTTGCGATTTTCCCCCTAATATGAGTAGTCCGGAAATAAATTCGCTTTTTTGATTTGGTCTTTGTCGCCAAATGAAGATGTGTCGCTAAGAATGAAAATTTTAAACCAGTAACACCTTTCTCACCCTTGGAAATGGCGTGGCGGATTTGTCCTGTGCCAGTCAGAAGGGGAATAGGAATCGCGGCGGAAATGTCCCATGCGGGAAGGGGGCGGAAAAAATTTGCAGCGGATATGTCCTGTTCCGCTCTGTTGAGTATGATGGTTTTAGAGGCAGTGGTAAAATAGTACATAAAATGCTGCCTCTTATTTTGTGTTGGGGTGTCATAGTACACAAGTTGCAAGGTTGCACTTTGAATGAGGCAGTAATTGACGTTGGAAGACGAATTTTTGCAAAGGGCCAAGTTTACGTCACATTAAGTAGGGTAAGGACATTGGAGGGACCCACGGAAACTTTTAAGCAACACTCATGATTCAGCGTCTTTGATGGAATTGGAAAGGCTGAAAAGTTTTGACACTGGTCAGTAAAAATTACCCAAACAACTTTTCATACTTTTTTGTTATGTGCATTTAATTTTGTAAAATTTATATTCATTTGCTAATATACATTGGAGTAAAATAAAAAAGTTTTAAAAACCTGTAACCCGACTACAAAAAAGCTCTAAAAAGTCAGAAATAATAACAAGTTTAAAAAACTATAACCCGACTACAAAAAAAAAAAAAAAAAAAAAAGCGTTGAAAGGTAAGAAACAAGGTAGGTGCTATTTAATATCATCGTCTTATTAAATAAAACAAGACGTTTGATATCTTAGCTATACCTGCTTATTTAGTTCTACGACTTGAACCCTCTGCAAGTTCCACATTAACAACATAATTCAATTCAAATGCTGTAGTCGTGCTTTATCCACTACAGAAAAGCAATTTGATAGAATAACATTATAACCTAATTTACCATTCTTGTATATATATAGATCAAACTAATATGTTTACTTGTGTATCAAGTTTAAATTCTTGGTTTCTGTAGTTGACAACGCACGACTACAGCATTTGAATTGAATTATGTTGTTAATGTGGAACTTGCAGAGGGTTCAAGTCGTAGAACTAAATGAACAGGTATAGCTAAGATAGATATTTTATTGATGCAAACGTCTCAACGTCTTTGCTCAACGTCATTGCTCAAACGTCTTGTTTTATTTAATAAGACGATGATATTAAATAGCACCTACCTTGTTTCTTACCTTTCAGTGCTTTTTTTTTTTTTGTAGTCGGGTTATAGTTTTTTAAACTTGTTATTATTGCATCTGTTAATATTAGAAGTATGGTATTGTTTGTTTTGCTATGTTTCCCTACCGTATTTTTTCCACCGAATTTTTGGTGAATATATCGGTGATTATTATTGACATTCATCATATAAACCTGATGAAATGCAGCTCTGAAATTTTTGACTTTAATAAATTATTAAAAATCGTTTTTATATTTCTGATGCTTTCATTTTGGAAAAAGCGATCTCTGCATCCGATATGAAAATCGAATTTTACTTACTTTTCAAGCTAATAACTCTTTATTAGGAGGCAAATAAATGAAAATTCGCTTTATTTTTGCTCAGATCATTATTTTAAAATTTTTAAAGCAAAATTAATTGTTTTTTATGAGTCTAAATGTTAAACGATCGTTCCATTTTATTTTTGCATTAATTGTGGAAACAGACATTAATGATATGTTTACCACAGACCTTTAAAATGCAATTGTAAAAAAAATCACCAAAAAAATTATTTTATGTTCCGTTTTTATCCTTTTGATGTCACTTGAATGATCACTTTGAAAACTGCAATCTCTTTGCATCCACTACAGGAATCGGACTTTTCGCATTTTTGATGTTTAATATGCTTTTTTAAGAGGAAAATAAATGAAATTAATTTCTATTTTTAATTAAATTAAAAAAAAATTGCAATTTTTTTTTGCTGTTTTTTTTTTTAATTGTTTGATTTTCACAAAATTATTTGATTTTTCACAAAATTATTTAGTTTTTCAAAAAAAAAAAAAAAACGGACCCTGTGAAAAATCCTGGACAGACCTCTGCAAGTTATTTTTTACAGTAGTATGGTCAAAACTTAACTTTGATATATTTCATGGTTTCAAACAATTTAACTCTCCTTTTCTAACATTTGTATTCTTTTACATTCTTCAGTAACAAGTGCATGCTCGGTAGCTACAGCAAAGGGATAGTTTAAAAAACTAAAAATAATTAAAAATTGCCTGAGATCTACAATGGTTTAAGAAGTATAAGCAAATCTTGCTATTAAAAATTATATTTTATCAAAATTAGATATTGCCTTGCCTCTGATTGAATTTGCTTTACCAGCACAAAAAGTACAATTTCTGTGATGTAGTTTGGATACTTTTTGTGCAAAATTATTTTAGCTATGCATCAATACAATATCTATCTTAACCCATTAATGCCTGACTTTTTTTCCCAAGGATATTTGGAAAAGATATTTGGACCGTTGGATTCAAAGATTCCAACGGTTATGTGCGCTGCAATATGTTAATAATGAATTAAAATAATACCAAAGTTTTTATTTAACACTATTATTTTTTTGAAATGCTTTTATTTTGGAAAATTCAGACACTTTTTGGACCGTCCCTAAAAAGGGATGCTAGGCATTAATGGGTTGAACTTTCTTTTCCTGAAGTAATTGACATAGTATGTATGTGCAAATTTATTTGTTTCTAATCATTAGATGATAGTTTTGTGCAGTATATTTGATATTAATGTGTTAGTTATGTACAGAATGGTTATATAGTACAAGTGACCCTATTTAGATTTACATAGAGCTTGTTCTAATAAGCTTTTGTCATTCAAACTTTGTGTACAGGTTATATAGACCAAGGGAAAAAGAAATACAATGATAAATTACTAGTTTATTTTTTTACCAACAGGTGAGAGCATTCTCGTTTTCATGACCTGGTGTCTGTATTTGATAAACCTTCTATGCTTCTGTTAAACATCCTATGACACACTTTGGAAGTTTGACGAAAGCAAATTGGAAGTACATATAATAAATTCTGTAATAAAATAGCTTTAGTTCTTAGATTTTTTTTTCATGCATGTGCCCCCTTCTCAGCTAGTGGTAAAACTTTGAAATGTTTTCTTTTTGAAAATTTCTTTTCCTGTTTGGCCTATATAACATGTATACCAACTTAAAATTACTGACATCTTTAAAATATTCGATTAATTTACATAACTTTTGCAAGTTTCAGTTTTTAACTGCAGTTTTTTTTAGTTTTATAAAAGGTGAACAGAGAGTGTTAGCAATAATATATTATAAATATCCTTTCACTCTTAAAGTAACTGTTCTTAGTTTATTTTCAAATTAAAATGTTAATAAATTGCTTTATGTGCATACATTTTTAACATCTGTTGAATGGCAAAGAATTTGTAAGGAATGACTTGATTCTATCATAATTAATATTCTCTATTCAACAATGATCTTTGCTACTGTTAAGTCTAGAATGAATGTAGGGCAAAAAAAAAAAGTTATGCATGTTAAACGTAGGTAATAATAATTAATGCTGTGTTTATTAACTTTATTTTACTTCTAGCTTAAAATGTTTTATTCCGAGCATCTGCATGCTGATGAAGAAATTCGTTTGTTTTTCGGTGGACAAGGATATTTTGATGTGCGTGACAAAAATGATAAATGGATTCGAATTTTTGCAAAACGCGGGGACCTGATAGTCTTACCAGCTGGTATATATCACAGATTTACTCTTGATAACACAGTAAGTAATAGCAAATTATTTGAATATTACTTCTACAATTTTTGTCAAATTAACAGAATTTTGCTGATTATTTTGAGAATCCTATGAATTTTCTTGCACAAATATTTGATCTTAGTAAATTGAAAAGAAATAGATATAAAACTTTAAAAATGAAGAAAATTTACATTGTTGAAGGTAAACCTCAGGGGTTCCTCCCTCTGGGGAAACCTGAAGGTTTCCTCAGGGTTCAATATTGGGTCCACTGTTATTCATTATCTTTTTAAATGATATTTTCTTACTATCTAAAGATTCTTTAATTTTGTCTAATGCTGATGACACATCTGTTTTTGTTGGTGAAAAGGGTGTAGTTTCCTTGAAAACTAAAAGTCAGGTTTTATTAGAGAAAGTTATGTTATGGTTTAATGCCAATAAATTGTATGTTAACTACGACAAAACTAATTTCACTATCTTTCATTGGAAAAATAAGAAAATTGACAATTTTGAACTAAGGTTGATTGAAAAAACTTATCAACATGTAGAGAATATTAATTTTTTGGGGATAAATTTGCAAAATAATTTACGCTGGGATAATCACATTGATTTTGTTTCAAAAAAGATTTCTCGTAGTTTAGGTTTAATTAACTTTGTGTCAAATTTAGTTCCTGTAAATGTTTTGTTCATCCTATATTTTTCTATGATCTATTCAGTTATTAATTATGGTATACTTACCTGGGGTCAAACAACTAAAAATAATTTAAACAGAATTAATGTTTTAATAAAAAGATTTCAAAGAATTGTTAATAGGGCTAATAGATTTGGTGACATAAATAGAAGTTTTTTAATGAACGCTGAACAAATTTATAATTATAATGTTGGTCTTTTTATGTATGATTCAGTTCATAATGGGTTTAATTTGGAAATAGTAGAAATGCGAGAAATAGCTCATAATTACCATACTAAGCATCGTGATGATCTTTTACCAATTTTTGCAAAGACAAATTTATTATTCAATGGCATTAATTCCTATGGACCGAGATTCTGGTATTCTCTACCAAACAGCCTAAAATGCATAAACAGTAGAAATTTATTTAAAAAACGGTTAAAAAATGTTATACCTAGCTCTACTTAAACTTAAACTTAAACTAATTTGTGAACACTAATTTGTCCTCAATGTCTTGCGGTAGCTCTGAATTTAAGTTTTTCTTTCTTTGTTTATATTGTTTTTTATATATATATATCTATATATTCTTTTCTCTATTGTTTTAACTTTCTGTATATATGTTCTTATGAATACAGATGAGTACTTTATTTCCCTATTCATTAATTTGCCCTAAATGTTGTCTCTTTTGAGTGACGGGAGCTCGTCAGGCTGTTTTTTTACAGCCTTTACTCCCATTTACTTAATCAGGGCTTTTTGGTTATGATGTATATACTTGACGTTCGTTTTTTTATTTTGTTTGTTTTTTTTCTGTATTTGTGCTCTATTTATTGTTGTATTCGTCTTATGCTATGTCTATTTTTTTGTTTATGGTTTGTATTGCCTTGATTGAAATAAAATTGAAATTGAAATTGAAAACTAAGAAAATGCGAACTTTTGTTCATGACCCTCACATTTAAATTTAATATAGAGCCTCTTTGCTCAATCATCCCACTGGCCTTATTCCACTTTTGTCAAGCTTTGAAACCTTTATATAAATACAAGTAACTGTTCAAAAATGCGCACATGGTAAATTTGAAACTACCAAATGGATTTCTTTGAAAGTTTTTGTTTTTGCTGGAAATGGTTACTAGTTGCAAAATGGTTGCTGGTTATAGAATTTCAAGAAAATTCCTATCTGTATTTTTTTTCCCTACATCCAATTTAATATCAGGGTTCCCACGGTCCTTAAAAGTCCTTAGAAACTCCTTATATTTCATTTTGAAAAATAAGGGCCCTTAACCACCTTGCAGTTTATGACGAGATATCTCGTCCATTTAACATGTATTCCTAGGACTGCCCAATCGCAGGGTGGTTAAAAGTACTTATTTTTGATTTGAGGTCCTTAAAGTAATTTTCAAGTCCTTATTTTTCACCACTGCTAGTAATTTAATGATTTGAAATTGCTAGCAAGAAGGAAAAAAAATATTCTTTCAGCTTTTCCTTTTTACTACATTGGGATCCTGTGATGAAATCTAAGCATTCTCAGTGAGAACAAAGAAAACAAGTGTTAGTGGGGAGAAGGGTGGGGGGTAGTTGTCTAAAAAATATCCACTCATCATTTAGAATTTGAAAAAGATATATACATATATGAACTCATTGATGCTTTAAGAGCAAGAATCTAAGAAATTGTCACTCCTAGCATTATGAGGTGATTCATGACCTCTCTGATTTTCTCCCAAAAATTACCAAATGTTTATTATCTTATTGAAAGACCAAATCTAGAATGTTTTGTTCTAAAATTGAGTTGTTTAGTTTTTATGGATCCCTAAAGGTGAAGGTGTGGCATCAAAAATTAAGCGGATTTTCAAGACATGGAAGTTGCTGTGAACCAAAACTCGTACCAGGAACTGTTGAACTCCAATTTTCTTTTTGTATATAGAATACAGAAGGTTCAAACTTCACAAAATGAATGTTAAATTTGAGGTAAGTTGTTGCCGTAAGGTCAGTGAAGGCCCTCAAAACAAGGCATTTTTGACGTTTTTTAGCGTTTTTGAAGTCCAAAAACAGCTTGTAAAATAATGTATAAATAACCGAGAAAAGTTCAACGTGCTTTTAGTTGGGTAAGGCTGAAATATGAAAAATGTCATATTTTACCGATATTCAAACGGTCATAACTTCCTCTGCCAACAACATTTTGAAATATTTTTTTGCCAATGTCATACTCTATTCTTTTTCTTAACAGAACAGTTGAGTCTCTTGAGGCGAAATGTGAAATTTTTTTTTACAAAAAATTTATTTTTTCCTGTGCATTTTTTTGTAAAAAAAATTTTTACATTTTGCCTCAAGGGCCTCAACTGTTCTGTTAAGACAAAGAATAGAGTATGACATTGGCAAAAAATATTTCAAAATGTTGTTGGCAGAGGAAGTTATGACCGTTTGAATATCGGTAAAATATGACATTTTTCATATTTCGGCCTTACGCAACTAAAAGCATGTTGAACTTTCCTCGGTTATTTATACATTATTTTAAAGTGCTTACACTGGTCTTTAAAACGACACTACTTTTGCCGTGGCAACTGAAATGTACAAGCTGTTTTTGGACCTCAAAAACGCTAAAAAACGTCAAAAATCCTTGTTTTGAGGGCCTTCACTGACCTTACGACAACTTACCACAAATTAAACATTCATTTTGTAAAGTTTGAACCTTCTGTATTCCAGATACAAAAGAAAATTTGAGTTCAACAGTTCCTGGTAAGAGTTTTGGCTCACAGCAACTTCCACGCAGGGTGTCCGCGCACCTGGAAAGTCAGGGAAAGTCATGAATTTCATATATAATCGAAATTGGTCATGGAAAGTCATGGATTTCAGCGAAAAATGTCCAAAAGTCATGGAAACTGACTGTTTATCATGGATTTTAGCGCTCAGGACCGGTTATTTCTTCCGATCTCGGAAGAACGAAAATACGTATATCGTGATTCCCGCGGAGTTGAAAAATCCTTGAATTTCATTTGGTCTTTCAAGGGCCCTGGAAAGTGCTTAAAAATTGTATGAAGTCCTTGAAAATTTTGAAATGTACTTGAAAACTTCAAAAGTATTATTTTCGTACAAAATGCGCCGAAAAAATCGTCGATCTTCGAACGTTTTCGATCGTGCTCGTGCAAAAAATTTTGTCCATCGAAAAATCGGCAATCGTCGGGATTTCGAAATCGGTAGCCGTTTTTAAGACAAAAATTTAAAAAAAAAAAAAAAAAAAACCTTCCTCAAGAAGTTTTATTGTGGCGCATAATCGGCAATTATTGAAAGTTCGCGGTTAGGCGCCGCTTTTTCGTTTTTAAAACAATTTAGAAATATAATAATCAGGATTGGATATTAATACAATAGAATATCTTTTTTAGTTAAACATGAGCTTTTCTGAAAATCACTTTTTTCTGGGACTTACTTTTCTTTTTTCAACAAAATTTAGATTTGTCTGGTGAATTAAAATTATTTTTCGAATTTTTGCTTCCATGATCATTTTTTCAGAAATATCAGGGATAGAAATACGTGTGTAATGGTTTTTTTTTCTTATTTATTTATTTATTTATTTATTTTTTTGTTGACATTCCAACATTGAGCACGTGCTTAGCCGAAAATGGCATGCCACTGTCAAGACTTCAATCCTTTTGCATCCTGAAAAACTTCAATTATTTTGATATTCTGAAGTTATTTTCATATTGTGCTACCTTAAATACACTCATTGTTCATTTTATTTCAATACTTCATTTATTTTTGAACTCAAATTTTAGCTGTACCAATTTATTTGTTTCTAGTAGTTTTTAAGAAAACACCGAACTTTTAATGAAAAAGTGCTTCCTTGACTTTTCATTTGTTTATTTATTCACAAAGTACAGGCACGTTTTTCCTCGAGTTCGAAAAAAATGAGTACAAACTAATTCCAAAAGAAGAAATCACCATTTTTTCTTGAAGGGGGGAAGAGAATAGAACGAGGGGGGGGGGCATAGTATACATTTTGCATTCACAGAATAACCCTGTCAAATTAGGGTGATCACGTAATATCCTTGTCTTATTCTGAAATTATTAATTTTCTTCATGGAAAAAAAAAGATTAGTTGGGACATTTGTTGCCTGATTGTTTTATTCTTGAATAAATGGAAAATGTTCATGCCTGCTATTTTTACCATTCCTTTGAATTCACACTTGAATAAACCAAAGTATTATTTCCTTCCAATGTACCTATCCTTAAAATTTTCTTTTTCATAATGATGAAAAACATTTCACGATTTTGAGGTTTTTCACATTAATTCTGTAAAGACATGGTACTGTTCATCTACATTTATATCACTTTTGAAATTAATTTTGATTTTTGTGCAGACCCTTCCTTAGAATTTAATTCCTGGAAATTTTTTAGACCTCCTTTAAAAGTACTTGAATTTTATTTTCAAGATAGTGGGGGAACCTTGTATTGGGTACAATCTGATTAGTCAATAACAGTTTCAAACAAGTTGCATTGTGTTGACCAATCAGATGAATACTCAACGTTGAAACCAGTGAGCGGAGAATTTGCCGTAACTGTGCCTGTGCACAGACTTCGTCACCTGACTAATATATAACGAGACAATAGAGCATGTGACGTATTTATTTAATTTGTATTTCACACTTTCATACTTCTGCTTTGGGGGATAAT
>JAXGGA010022730.1:0-14527 GCA_038373865.1 Uloborus plumipes
TTATTGGTGAATATAAGGCTCATTTCCCCTCCAAAAAAAATATTATAGCCCTGAAACTAAGGAAAAATGAAAAAAAAAGGGGGGCGTTAAAAAAAAATTGGGACGTGATGGGGGAAAACGGGGGTCATATTCGGATTCAGGGGGTCATTTTACATAAGAATCAGCCTTCAAAATACCAGAAGCATTTTCAAGGTTTTTTTTTTTGTCGAACAGTGTAATTCATGTAAAAGCTGAAAGTTCAACAAATATTTTCGACGGTAACGCAATTAACTTAAAACAAAAAGGAACAATTAATATTTTCGAGTGGGTAATATTAAAGAGTTAGCAATAATATATTCAATGAAATGTTTTACTGGTAGAATATGTGATCTGTCGATTGAATAATTGGTGTTCCTAAATATACTTTGAGACTTGATCCTTGGGCATTTATCTCATCTCAAATTGAAGCTTCACTCTTCAATTCGGTCTCTCGAGGCATTAGGCTAAGGAAATTTAGCAATCTAATTAAACGCCATCTACATCTTTTATTCAGGCACATAAAGATTTTGTCTGGTCAGGCTCTATTGCACCTTTCTAGGAAACGCAATATTGTGCTAGATAATTGAGGGAAATAAATGCCAAAAGTGTTTTTTCTAAGGAGATATCAGCGTGATGAAGTCTGTTGAATATTTGGTGAAAACATTGTCTTAGATTTTGAGATTTGATTATTTCAAAGGAAATGTCAGCTGCAATTTATGAAAATAAATTACAATGTCAAACGGGCAAAACATGGGTATATAACTTATGTACTTTTTAAAAATTGCAACTTGTGTTTTTCAGAAAGTTCACGCACTTACGAAACATATTTTAAAATAAAGTGTATTTGAGTGCACAAACCTCGAGAAGTACCCAAAAAACTTCGCTGGAAACATAAGTTTATTTCTTTTAGTTTAGGTCTTTGTTCGAAACGAATTATATAAGCAATACACAATACACAATATACACAATACATCTTCATAAAAAACCGAATATTATTATAGATGTTAAGAGAAATTACTGGTGGAAGAAATTTATACTTTTGTACGTGTTATTTTATTCTTTCGGTTTTCATTAAGAACCAGGACCGTATTGATTCTTTTCTTTCAAAATATTCGGTAGAATTCTGAGCATTTTTAAACTGGAACCTCTGCTGCCAGTATTATACTGTAAAACAACAGTTTTATAAACACAGTCAATTGTTTAAAATATTGCTATAAATATTTCGCACCCATATTCCAGTTGACTATCAATAATAGGTATGTTTTCAGGAAAAACTCCCTTTAGCCCTTTACTAGCATCTCAATGCTGTGTCAAAAATTTAATCAGTTGTTCGATGTATGCATAAACACGTAAATAACTTTGGAATTATAAGCTATACATTTAGTTTTATATCCTCATCTGAGAGTAAAATGTTTTAAAATTGTTGTGAAAGCCTTTGTAGTTATATCCGTTATGATTTCAGGTGCATTCTTTTGGAGCTAGGATAAATTTAAATCACTACGAACACCTTATTTTAAAACTCTTCTCTTAATCTCTCATTTTTAAAATTAATAAAAATAATGAATTGAAGTAATAACAAAAAAACAAAAACTCTTCAGAATGTACTTTATGGAGCAAAAATTAAAAAAAAAAAAAAATAGGTATTCAAATTCCTCATGAAAAATACCTGCTTAACTTTCCTCATTTTTTTTTCATGTCTTTCTTTCATTAAGTGCAACGTTTTTAAGCGAGAATAAAGGGGGAAATTCAAAATCAATGCACGAGGTTAAGAGTAAATTTAAATTGTATTAATACTGTCATTTTTTTCTGTTCAAGTAGAAAAGCAATTCTGTTTGGCCTATTCAAGCAAAATTATGTTATTAAACTTTTAGAAAGATTTTTTCTGCTTCACATAGCTTCCTCATGCAAAACTCTTCGTAGTAAAAGTAACCAACGAGTTATTTTTTACTTATTAAAACATATGTTAGATTTTCGGTTAACATGATCAAATTAATAATATGGAGTGTGTCCACACTTCTTCCTCTGGATTGGTAAATATTATGCTTATCAGCTACCTTTAAACTGAAATAATTGTCCACAAATCACAGGAAAAATCCTTTATTCGAGATTTCAGTCTAATTTTTACTTCTTATATTTCAATTTTCGCAGCATGAGTTTATTTAAAGCTTCAATTAGCTTCAATTAAGTTATTTCAAAGATAAAACTTTGATTATCGCACAGCTTAAGCCGCCCGAAAACTCCTATCATAAGTACTTTCGGAGAAATGACTTTCCTGTATAATATTTTCTAAAGCAATTCACTTAGTAAAATTCGCTCTGCTGATAAATCCTTTCAATAATTAAACAAATTTTCCTTAAGATACTTCGTGCCTTTGGGAAAATAACCTTTCATAAATAATTTAAGCAATATTCTAAATCAAGTGGCTTATGAGGAGCAAGTTACGAAAAGTTACAATATTTATCATGTTATTTGAGTAAGGTGAGCACAAGTGCCTGTAAGTACCCACGTTTTTGTTTAACAAAAATAATAACGACTTTTTTTGCGCAGAACACAAGAAATTTAACATTTATGCATGCAAAAGTGAGCACATAAATCAATTCTAATAAATTATGGGCTCTGAAAATGTATCGATGCTGTAGGTTTTTGGATAACTTAGAACTGATGTGGGTATTTAATTGAATGTGTTTGTTTCAGTTTTTATTCCTCGTGAAGTATCGGCCAAAATTTGCTTTTTCAAAGTTGTTAAAAACATAATAAGGTAAATATATTTTTTTAAATTAACTGTTACTTAGATTATTTAGTGAAATAGTGATATATATTTATTGTGCTAACAAGTTCAACTTAAAGCTTATAAATAGTTTTAAATCAATGGTGTTTCTTTTAACAATAAATTTTTAACTGCAAATAAACTATACCATAAATAAAATTAAATTTTTTATGCAGTGCGTGTATGTAAAGTACAGCTAATTTCACGCGTGAACGAGCTTTTCGGTAGAAGGAACAGAAGAAAATATTCAGAATAGGTGCCAATTTTCTTAGAATTTCGATCCATATTCAGACAGCAGTAGGAAAAATATATTCCGAGCACTGTGGAAAGATAAACCCAGAGAGGCTGAAAATGAAAGTATCAAACACAGTTGAACTAGTTTCATGTGCAAAAAATGAAATTCGTCCGATAAGAAAGTGCTTTGACTTATTTATTTATTTCTTCTTTGTTTTTCTTTGTTCTTTTTATTTTTTTATTTGTGATTCACGCAAAGATTTAAGGGTTAAAGATTAGTTTCTAGAAAAACCATCAGACACATAAACTGTAAGGAACGATTTTAAAACTGCTGACGGTAAAATTTGTTTAATTGTGTTATGAATGAAATCCGAAGGTTTAGTTAAGAAAAGTCATTTAATACTTAGTTTGGAAGAAGTTTAAGAAAATAAATAAGTATTGCAAATTTTCAGACAACAAAATATAATTTGAAAAATGAAGAAAAATAAGAGGAATTCAAAAAAAAAAAAAAAATAAATAAATAAATAAAATAAAATAAAATAAAATAAAATAAAATAAATAAAAAATAAATAAAAAAAAATCAAAGCAATGGTTTGAACGCCTACAATACTGTGTCGCTGAAGAGCATATCGCACTTCGGTAACAGAATTGATTAATTATTGATTAAAAATCTAGTTTTATCTTTGATAATTTATTTATTCCTCACCGAAAAGTTTGCACAAAGTTGCATAACATGATGCTTGACACCGTATAAGCGATAACATAACCAGAGCACATTAAAACAATTTCATAATTTAGAAGAGAAATTTTGAATATATGAATTTGGAATATAGGTTAGACTGAGGTGAACCGCCGTATTATAGACGTTATCAGTCGTTATTACAAATTAATACAGCTAATTTCATAGTAACAAGCTAGAAAAATTACTAATTTTTCAGTAATGAGCTGTAAAATTTTTATTTTTACAGTACTAAACAATAACATTTGCTAATTTTACAGTAATAAACTACAGAGTTGATAGTTTTAATGTTTATTGCCTTGCATTTTGCAGATTTAAACTGGAGCCTCGATACTTTTGCGGTACTGTTACTTTTGCAGTATAATACAACTAAATTTTACGGCAATAAACCGTACACTTTCCAACTTTACAGTAAGAAACTGTAAAATTGCTAGTTTTTTAGTTTATTACTGCGCGTTTTACAGTTTTAAATTGGAACCTCGGCTGCCAGTATTATATTGTATAAAAAACCAGTTCATTTCATGCAGTGTGGTTCTCCTTTAAAGCACGAAAAATATCTTATCTATCACTTAAAAATAAGGTGCTTGTACAATTAGAGCATTCGCAAAAGCTTTGATTGAATAATCACAGGTGTAAATGGTATTTTTAGATAATTTTTTTATCCCCATTGCTCTGGTGTACTCATACAACAAGAAACTTAACTTTATCACGATATCCGTTCTTTTTATAGACGATTAGTTTTTGTGAGTTTACTGTGTGAATTATATATTAGTATTTTAATGGGTCCCGCCTGCCTCAGCGGCGGCAGACAGCGATAGGCAGACTGACATCTTGTTCAATCCGTTGGCGGAACATGACAAATACTTTTTGGAGAAGAAATCCAGTATATTAAATAGTGCATAATGTCCTAGAGAAGGAAATTACGCTGCTTCAACCAAAATCTTGTTTTAAACTCCCTATAGCCTTCCTACAGGAAAGGAAAGTCAAACGAGTGCAGGCAAAATGCTAGAGCTTAACACGTAATTACAAAATTATAACAGAAGGACGCATTTACATAGCTTATTCAATGGCGCGGTAATCATAACTGAGTATTAAAAATCGTTTGCAGGTATATAATTAGTCTTAAAAATTACCATATTTTAACATTTTTTTGTCAATTCAGTTCATTCATTTAAATTATCATAGTAAGAAGGCTTGAAAAAAATATTCTTTACATTATTCTCAAAAAAAAAAAAAGCTTTTTTAAGGTAGATTAATTATTAGTTTTTTGTGTTACGTAATTTTAATGTGGCTCATAGCTTTATGCTATCAACTATCAGTGTCTATCTTCATGTATATTACATTTGCATCTTTAATACAATTTGTTTTATAGTATTAAATCGAATTTACGTTCTCAAGCACAGATATAGCCAAACTTCATAAAAAGCACCATTGCACCGTGTTAATTGTCCCCGTTGAAATATACTTTTAGAATTAATATTCGTTTACTAGCTCATTTCTGGCATTAGTTCTTAAACCTAATAGAAGCATTTTTTTTTCTTTCAAAATTACCTCCATAGGATTTCATTGTATGGTTGAGCTTTAAAAAAGTGCACTTGATTAGAACGTATTCTTTTCAACGTCAAAAGCATCCCCTTCCTCTCTCCTTCTACGTTTATTCAGAAAATAGGCGAGTTAAAAAATCTTTCTATACATTAGGCAGATGACCACTAAGCATTTAGGGTTGTTTCTCTTTTTGCTGCATTTAATAGCAACAGATAACTATGAAAGAGCAAACTAAGCAACTGCTAAACCGAAAGAAAGTTAGTCATAATAACTGACAACTTAAATGACGAAACATATTTTTACTTCTTGTACTTGTATCATGCTTTAGCATTAATTATTTTATTTAGAAAAGCATCAAAATAAGTTTAAGGTAACAATTAAGCAAGTACCACCTTTTTTCTACTAAGCAGATGTCAACCATATGCTGAGTAAATGTCAAGTCTTGATTTGTTGAATACTACTATCTAGTAATCTAAGTAACTTAAAATAAGCTAAAGATGATTCATTCCATATTTTAACGAAAATGTTAAAAAAGAAATTGATAATTAGGTAATTAAGGTATGCTTTGGGACTAAATATTAATGAAAAACAAATTGAGGAATATATATCACTAAAAAAATTACTATCAATTAGGCCTGTCATCTGCAAAGGAAGCTTGATAAAATTTATGCTTGAACTATTTGCTATTTTTCTTAAGGCAAATGTTTTAAATTTCAGGGCTTCTTTGACCGGAAACTATTTTCTTCAAAAATTGTAGTCAAAGTTGCAATAATTTTTGAACAACAAAATGTATTTATTTAATTTACATAAAGAGGCGATTTTTTATGATCTAATAGTATGTAAACATGACTGCAGATTATATATGGAATACTAAACTGAGCAGGAATGCATGCATTTTTAAAATCCTTTTTGCGTTTTTTTTTTAATATATATATAATCTAAACTTAACGTTTTAATTTTTCAGATTAAATTTCACAGAAAAAAATCATGAACTCAGCACACGCATTTGGAGTTTCTTAAAAAATATTACCTTTGTCGGAAATAATTTTCTTAAAGTATTTTCTAAAAAAAATGTAAAAAATTGCATTGGCATTTTTTATAATAAATAAAGTGATTTTCTTGAATGTAATGTTGTTGAATTAAGTTTTCGCTATCGTCGGATTTGAGCAATTTTCGAAGAGACATTAACCACAGATTTTTTTATTACATCTTCTTAAAAGTAGTAAAATTACAAATTTTATGATCGATGAAATCTTAACGTGTTACTTTTTATATGTTTCTGCCTTTTCCGCTAAAATCTAAAAAAAATACTTAAAAACAAAAATCTTGTTGATCTAGTCAAGTAGTCTCTTATTAATGGTCTTTTATTTTATCAGTATATGCTGAAATTATCATTATAGAACTTTAAATTTCAAAAATTATGTTTTATTTATCACACATTTTTGGGGAGAAATGTTCAAATCTCATTGAAACCAATTGTACATTTGTACATTTGAAACCAATAGAAATCAGAAAAATAGCATAACTTATAAGATTTACTTATTTGCATTGTAACAAAATAGCCAACTCATAGGATGAAGTTGCTAAGTTACATTTTGAAAAATGAACATTCTGGACAATGGCAAGCAATGGATACAGGTAAGCAAATAAAACTTGGTACATCAAAAAGTAGATATCATCAGACCGATTTCATACGCACACTAATGATGAAACCAAAAAACAAAAAAGCTGCAACAACTGCTACAATAAAAATTTGAACTTTAGCTACTCGCAATATCTGTTTTGTCGCCTAACCCCTTCATCTCCTAAGCCCTTCGTCTGAAACATGGTATGGTTTATTTCCCGTATTAAGTTAAATAATAAGTACAAATAATAAGTGTGGTTTTTGTCAGGAAGAAAAGGCACTTTTTACTCAAAAAAGCTGTAGAAATATTAATATCGGGAAGTATATTTTCTTATCTATGTTAGATTAATAGGACAATTAAGTTCATTTCTGGGAAACTTAGATTTCTCGACTTAAGAAAGGACAAGGTATTTCTTCTTAAAAATGCAAAAAAAAAGAAATAAAATAAAACTGCTAAAGTATAACAAAGTATATAAAAACAAGGGAAGGATGGGGGGGGGGTAACTCTTTGGTTAAAAAAAAACACACACACAAATAAAATTGGTTTGGTTAAAAGCTGGTTTAAAACCAAACAACTCTGTTCATATCATTTAATGGTCAGTGAATACTGCCTCAAAATTAACTTGAAATTCCTTCTAGGGCCTTTTCAGTTTACTAATCTTTTAATTGAGGCAGTGTGAAGTAAAAGACTGATTTAATTTAAGCAAGTTTTAAGCTGTGAAAAATGAACGTGCAATGTTTAAACCGCAGGTAAGCTTTTATTGAAAAGTTATTTTTCTTCTTAATCATGCTGGATGCAGCACCTACCATGGCTAATATTGCAATTTCTTCCCTCAAAGCACAAAAAGGTTTCTTTCTACCACTTCCTACCACAGTTGTTCAAGTATTTTTGGACTTTCGTACTTACACCCCTTTTTCTCTTAGGTTATCCAGTTATTATGAACTGTTTTATCCTTTCAAAAAACCATCCCAGATTAATTGTTATGAGAAAGTATACAAATACTTTCAATCGCAGTTCATATTCTACATTTTCTTCGCCACTCAGGTTCTGTTTTGCGCATTTTGTCTTTCATTTTTTTTTTAATTCAAGAAGTTCTTGCTTTAATTTCTGATAAATTTTCCATTTTTTCCAAACAATTGTGTTATTCTTACTTTTTTGTAGCTCAAAGGCGTATTTTCATTGTGCTTTATTGTCCCTTCAACAAGTGATAAGCGATAAGATTTTCAACATAAGCAATGTTAAGCATCTTCCAGACAAACCGTCACCTTCGTTTCAAATTTTTTTAATAGCATAGCTAAAGGGTGTATTTTTATTGTCCATTTTAATCGCTTGATCAGCGATAATGTTTTCCACTTAAGCCATGGTAAACATTCTCCACATGCAAAGTTAGGGGAAATTAATCACAACCAAATCTGAAGTACACAAGACAGGGATTCTCCCCCCCCCCACCGCTCCCCCGAGCAAAGTTATTTCAATACGCACAAGCTCGTGTTAAAATTTGGTAAAAACTTAAACCGATGAGAAATAGTTAAACGTAATAGAATATTCATAGTAATCGCAGTAACACCAGTTTTTTTGAGTTTAGTAGAGATAAACTATATTACACTGCAAGGTTTCTTGACAAAAACATCGTGACGTCAGCGTGACGTTAGCCTATGAAAAACGAGCTAGATAAAACGTCACAGCCTACTTGGCGAATTAAAGGAGATTGCTAACTGCTTGTGAGCTCTTATTGACTCCGCTCGTAGTGACATTCAGCGTCAACTTAAGTTGCTGTCTAGTATAGTCTAATGATAATGCTGGCCAATTTTTATGTAAGAACATTAACATTTTTAAGTTTTCCGATAAGGACGAGCTCAAAATGCTTGATGTACCCCATAATAATATTTAAACTAACTGAGTGAAAATTGAATAAAAAAACTTTAGACTTGATTTGGCATTTTTTATTAATACTTAAAAGGTCAATAAACCATCCCTACCCCGACCCCTTGTTAAGATTCCTATAGTATTGGGATTCAATAATACATATTAACACAGGAAAAAATAGTTTTAAGAAAGATATTTTAGTTTTTTATTTGAATTATCATTAAGTTTTTTTTTTTTGCTAAAACTTTTGAATTTGGGAATCCCAACAAATTCTATAATAAATTAGGGAAATTAAAGGGCAGCATCGGAATCAATTCTAAAACCTGCTTCAGAAATAATTATCAAAAGCTTATAAACAACTACCACGTGAATATTTGCAAGCTGATGATCTTAAAACGTGACTCGAATACATTTTTCGAGAGCACTTGATATTGCTTTCTTTTTTAAGAAGAACTCGAAGGAAATTTCAGCAAACTATTAAGCACGTAATTAGTGAGAAATTGAGCAATAAAGTGATGAAATGTAATCAAAATTTTCAAAGCTGGAGTAAAAACTGGAGGACTAAATCCAAGTCGCAAGGGATTTACTCGGAAGATTTGAAGGAAAAGTAATTATACATACCTCACTGAAACAGGAAAATCTTCGAAAAATTAAAAAACAAAAAAGTTAATTCACGAATGATGCATAGACAAAAGTGCTTAGAAAAAAACTTATCCCCTTAAAAAATATTCTGGCGATGTAATTACTTTTTGCAAAAATTTTATTAGAAATGTTCTCATTTGTTAGACGCTTGAATGAGTACTGTGCCTGAGGCTTAGTAGTTGCATTCGAAAATCAGAAAAAAAATCTTGATTAATGACAGTGTTAAAAGTTTCAGATCGCTATTAAATTGACCTAGAAACTTCTGATTGAGCGAGAAGTATTTCTTATTTTGTAAGGCCATTGTTTTTACTCCTAAAACTTGCAGATATTACTGTAGTACGATTTAAGATTAACATTAAATCCTGCTGCACTTTGTAGAGAATCGCTCTTTTTTTTTTTAAATACGTATTAAAAAGAAGAAAAAAAAACTGTTTTAGTGAAAACATTTTGAACTTATAGATTTCCTCTAGGTTATAAAACACTGTTTTTCTTTATTTTTGACGTTGTTTTTTAGAATTTCTCTGCTCCAAAATGCATTTTCTCAACAAAACATGTTAAAATCAGATGTTAAGAGGAAATATGAATTTGGTTCTATCAAATTGAAATTTCCCCCTTTAAAACCGTCAACGTTTCCTTTGCTGGTACAGGATCCCTTGTCGACGGTAATTCAGGCTTACTCACCCCGCCAGGTTAAATGCGTCAGTTGATAGTTTTCACAATTACACTCACACAGTACACTTCTAATATATACAGGGTGTTCCGTATCAAATTGTACAAACTTTGAGGGGAGTTAGAGGGGATGATAACAAGCAAGAATCACCTAGGAACATAGGTTCGGAAACGCATAGTTGACGAGCTACATATTCACAAAGTTGTCAAATTGTGTCAGAATGGTTCGTTATTACGACGGTTGGTTATTATCATTTCGGCGTATTTTTTTGGCCAACAGGCAACAAAATTTCAACAACCGCTTTAACTTTTCTTAAATACATATTTAATATTATACAAAACCTTTGTTGGATATTAAATTAGTGACTACAGGTTTTGTGTGTCTGTAGTACTTGAGCATCGCGATTCCCATGCGATTTGCTTCAAATTACCGTCCCCTCTCACAACCCTTAAACTTTATCCCAATATTTAAGGGACACCCCTGGGTGGTAGGGGACAACGGAAAGTAAGGGTTTAAGGGGAGGTAGGGGACATCACAAGCAATCAAAATTGCAGAACAACCCGTAGTCAGGAATGCCTTCATTAGACGCTAGGCGGCGTTGTTCACAGAAGCACACATGCTCTCTCTCAATAGTCATTTTAGCTGCAAGCGCCCACAGAGAAGTATGGAACGTTTCACGGATGCGGAGCTTGCAGATATGCACCTTATTTATGGTTTGGCGAACGGAAATGGAAGTGCGGCTCAGAGGCTGTATCGGGAAAGGTATCCGCAGAGAGAAACACCGGACCATCGAATGTTCAATAATTTGCATCGCAATTTGTGTCAATATGGGTCCCTACGAAATCATAGATATGGTCACATCAGGCCACTACATAGTCATAGTCTAAGAATGTAAGAACATGTATTGCGTACCGTTAGAAGAAATCCGAGTACTAAAAATACCAGCGTACGAGCCGAAGCTACTGCTGTTGGAGGATCTACGACGTCTGTTCATTGTGCTTTGCGACGTGCACTCTTACATCCACATCATCTACAACGCGTACAGTTACTGCTCCCCGCAGATTATCCTATTCGTAAACGTTTTGCACACTGGTATCTCAATCAATGTAGCCAAGATGTAAATTTCTCATCCTGCGTTTCAATGACGGATGAAGCATACTTTACGCGAGATGGGATGTTCAACTCCCACAATGCTCATTTGTGGGCTGATGAGAATCCCCATGGCATAAGATTACAGGCTGCTCAACATCGTTTTTCAGTAAATGTTTGGGCTGGTTTGGTTGGTGACGTCTTAATTGGACCTTTTTTGTTGCCATCTCCACTGAGATCTCAACAATATCTCGTCTTTCTGCAATAGGTTCTACCAACATTACTTAACTCTGTGCCACAACATATCATACGCCATATGTGGTTTCAACATGATGGGGCACCTCCCCATTATGGAACACATGTTCGGGAACATCTGAATCGTGTGTTTGTTTACCGATGGATTGGTCGAGGTGGACCAGTTCCCTGGCCACCACGCTCTCTTGATTTAAACAGTCTCGATTTCTTTCTTTGGGGTGCTTCGAAAAGTGCTGTGTACGCAACTCCTGTGGATTCAGAAATGGATCTAGTTGCAAGAATCGTCTGTGCTGCTGCAGATATCCAAGAAAATCCGGGTGTATTTGACAGAGTTCGCCAGTCTATGGTCCGACGGTGTAACGCATGTATCGCTAACAATGATGGAAACTTTGAACATAATTTATGACATTTTCTAACATTATTTACATTAAACGTGTAATGTCTTTGACCAATAAACATTTCGGATGATCCCAATCTTGTGTCTCATTGAACAATATTAATTTTTAAGAAAGGTTAAAGCGGTTGTTAAAATTTTACTGCCTGTTGCTCAAAAAAATGCATCGAAATGATAATAAAAAACCGTCGTAATAACGAGCCATTCTGACACAATTTGACAACTTTGTGAATATGTAGCTCGTCAACTATGCGTTTCCGAACCTATGTTCCTAGGTGATTCTTGCTTGTTATCATCCCCTCTAACTCCCCTCAAAGTTTGTACAATTTGTTACGGAACACCCTGTATATTTTTAGATTTAGTGATTTACAAAGAAGTGTGTGAAATTACGAAATGTAAGTTTCTACTGATTTCTACCAATAATGACTATTTAAAAGGAAACCTAGAGGGAAGGTTAGAAAGTTAGCATGTGGTCTATAGTATTTTTAGGAGCTTCAATATAAACCATGAACGGTCAATTTATATGTTGAGTTTTCTGATTGAACAGTAAGAGAGCATTATAAGATATCCTGCTAACGTTGATTGCGGTTATATAAGATTTTTGTTTGAAAAATAGAGGACAAATAACTTTGACAAAAAGGCTGTATGCCCTACCTGAAAAAATATTATTTGCATCGATCATGACCGAATATGGGATCCTCACATTAAATGTAGATGTATAAGAGTTGTTTGTATAGTTGGACCAAAAGTCTGCAAAGGCAAAATCATGTAAAATCTATTTTTTTCTTAATTTAAAGTTACAGTGCACCTATTCTCTTTTTTGCAATACAGTAAAAACTCAGTTTTTTACGTGAAAAAAAGGTTATATATATAGTTAAGCAGTGGCTCAAGACAGTTCTACGAGCATTTACAAATATTTAAAATAATTAGGTATTGTTCTAAAAAATGCGTTTTAATAACGAGAAATTTCTACTGACGCGAGGTTTTATGGACGAATTCTTCGTGTAGGTCGAGACTGAAGTGTATTTTTAATTTGTATTATATTTCTCATATATTGAATTGCATTAGTTTAGCTAATTGCTTACACTTAGAGTGGTAGAGTGGGTCAAATTGCCTGGCTGTCAGTTTGATTCGCCTCTAATTGTCAATTTCAATTTTTATTTATGAATAATTTATTACGTCTTTGTTACTGCTAATCCATTTAATCCAGCATCTAGATCTACATTAATAAAAGTATTAGGTATTATTTTACTATTTCCATGACCACAACAGTTTTTCTTTTTTTTTTTCAGGGTAGGTCTGGCGTGATACCTCTACTTATTTTACTGAAAACAACATTTGCTAATGTCACTCAAATATTGACCAATCACTAAGTGCGAAAAGATGTAACATCAAGGGAATGGCAAATTGAAAGAAAGAAACTTTCCTTATATCACAAAACATAAATAAATACATAAATAAATAAAAATAGTCGCCGTCTCTTTACGTGCGAAAATACTGATACCAGAGGCTCATTTTTTCTCACTAAAGAATTTAATTTTCTATAATTTTTTCAGGAGTGGCGTGAGCTCGAGGGATATGAACATGAACTAATTTCACCACCGTGACTAGAATGCCGTCTTACCTTGAGTCCACTCGCTGCATAAAGTAGTGGATTACGTGACATGATATCTACCAATCACAATGCAAATGAAATGATATTACACTGAACTACAGCAAAGTGAAATCCATCAACAATGTTGACTGCTGAAAAAGAAAAAAAAAACTCTTTACCTTAACTAATATTTATTTAGCTATGTTTTATAAATATTTTAAGCATGTGTTACAGATAATAAGCAAACATATGTATGTAAAATTTTAAGTTTTTACGTTCCTAATATGTTTCAAGGTTTTCAAGATGTTTCGGATGTTTCTACGATTTTACGGTTATTTTTCTATATGTTCTATATGATTTCACATCATTTTGGTTTTAACTGTTTCTGACAACTTAGCTGTTATTTCGAATATGAAATGGATTTTCAGATAATGAAAGAAAGACTGCTGTAAAACAAATATATCCTTAATTTTTCATTTGATTAACAAAAATGAGAAGTGTTTATAGTTTAAAATGTTAAAATTATTTAATAGACAATATTTTTGAAAATAATATTGAAATATGTCTTACTCGTACTTGAAAATATGAGATTAGCAGCTGAAATAGGAAAAAGCTCATTATTCACGCTGCAACATTATTTATACAAAATGTACTTCATACATAGCAACATTTCTGAAATCATACTCAATGTGAAAAACAAATTATGATGAATATCAGTATTTCCTCTAAAACGACTCCTCGAACTATAAAACTTTTTTTAGAAGCTTTAACGTGCTAATGTATAGTTTTGCTATGAAAAGTTTATCCACTTGTGCCATAATATCAGGAACTTCATTTTTAGTGGAAACGCATAACATGGCGTAACAGAAATGCAATTTTAAGTCAAACAACTCCGCTTAGATTACAGAATGACTTTGTTTCCAGAACACATGAGTACACTTTCCATTCAAATGAGCGCTTTACACTGAAGTGACAAAAGTCATGGGATACCTCTTAATATCGTGTCGGCCCTCCTTTTGCCCGGCGAAGTGCAACAACTCGACGTGGCATGGACTCAACAAGTCGTTGGAGGTCTTCTGCAGGATATTG